>OX422143.1:19933091-20008066 GCA_949129095.1 Volucella bombylans | reverse complement strand
TGATAAAATTTTATCAGCTAGGGTATAAAGGGTATTTGGCACCTGTTGTAAGTTTGAAATTGGGAAAACAGTTCTTAGTATTCGTGGGAGTGGGTGTGAGTGGTTGAGCAGTGACGGTATCAGGGCGTCACTGAAACGCGTTGGGGCTTGGATGGAAGAGAGGCACTTGGTGCTTCTGTGGTGATACGTGAATGGGGTTGCTTAGTGATATAAACGGGAGGGGAAAAATTGGGAAATTATTGGTTTTAAGACTCCAGTTGGGGTTAGGGTTTGGATGTGAATGGGGAATAGGGAATGGATCTGGGCGATTTAAAATTATATTTGATGAGACCTTGCTTTGAGTTAACAAATAAACATTAGTGTTTAGCCGGTAAAATAATTTTGAAATTCCGTTTGTTTTTGTGGTGAGATGTTGGGAATATTGTGCATTGGTTGATGGTGATGCCATACCTCTTTTCGAATAATCCGGAAATCCAAGCTACATCTGCATAATTTTAAGCACCTTTGATGAGTAGGGTGGTGAACATTTGATTCGTTGTGCGGAGTCGGTCTAGCCGGCCTTGCCACTCTGAAGTAGTCCACGTCGTGTTAAATTGTGTAACACGTTTCCGTGGTGCGGCGTCAGGAGAGGTTGGCGTTGGAGGAATTATATCACCATACGATTTTTGGATCAAAGGACTGGTGCGAGGTGGTGGTGAAGGTTGAGTTGTCGGCACTGTATCTGGGAATGATTCGGCTTCGGTTCGTAAGAGTTCAGGCAAAATTGAAGTATTGTAACTGTTGTGCGGCGGGGGATGGGTTGGAAAACCACTGATTTTGTGACAAACTGTTTCAATGTGGTTTTCTAAATCATTCAACACTGTTCGTTGTGAGTTCATCATTAAGCTCATTGAATTTATCGAATATAACGTCAAGCGAGGACTCGTAATGCTTTGAGAGTTGATGATTGTTTGTTGCAGGTTCGTGATGGAGATTGGATGTGGATGATTGGAATTACATGTTTTCTTGTTGGAATCCTTCACTTAACACTGTATCAAGGTGGATTTCTGGTTCTGGCACTTTCTAGTTCAGTTAAACGCGCATTTTGTTTTTCAATGCTATCACCAAAGTCTTCCGTACATCTTATACTTTGTTCAAAGATTGATAGTTTATCCGTAATCAGTCTGACGAGTGAGGTATGATTGGTTTCGTTGGAGTTACTGAGACACTTGATTGCTAGGAGCACATGTGAGAGCGATATACTGATACACTCACCACAGAAGAACAGCAGATTTTCAGAGAACTCTTTAACGAAGACCGTGTTTCTTTTATTTAGGCCGACACAAATAGCATGGAATATTTTGCTGCAGATCCCCTTACAGCCAACAAAGTCAGCAATTATTGTCAGTAATGGAGAAGTTGATTAATTCACAAGAAGACATGACGAAGACCAGGAAAACAAAAGGCTAATTGCGGAGAAAATAAATAAAAAATGCACAAAAATGAACAGACTAGTTGGTCGACAATAAAAAAAAGCGCGTTAGCGATAACTATTTTTGGGTGAGAAATAAGGTTATTAGATTGATTTAACTGGAATAAGGGAAAAAGGAAATTCACAAATTATGGAGTAAAATAAGAGGGCGACTGAATACAGTGACGGTTTGAACTGAACTGGCAGGTAGCACCATGAAATCACAGATCGTCCACATCAATTTTGTCCATATTTTCAAAGAAATAATCACTGATCCTTGTCCGGTAATGATGGTCACACCACACAGTACACTTTTTATGATAATCTGGATTTCCATCATATCTGAAGCAAAAATTTGGTTATTCATAAAACCACTGAGCCAAAATTGTGATTCGTCACTAAAAACGGTTTTTCGATAAAAAATACTTAAGGGTCGACTTCAGACAGCTCAAAAGTCTTTTCTAAAGCTAAGAACAAAGTCCCGGACATCAAATTATGAAACTAGTAAATCGTGCTATGCTGAGGCGTCAAAGTAGAAGTGCACAAAACTGACTTAATTCATGCACGGGAGTTGAATTTTATAAATTACATTGGGTTTTTTGCATAAATTGTTCACCTAAACAATACAAAACCCATTCGGATAATAAAAGTTGAATTTTACATCCACGTTTTTGAATGTATGTGGGGAAAACGGATTTTGTGGCTTATTGAGAAATGTTATTAGGTTTTTCATAATTATTAAATTTTATCACTTTTGGTTGTTTATTCAGGACATGCTTATGACCCTTAAATCAAAGGGATTGTCGAATCCCAAATTTGTTGACCTGGATTGCAAGAGTCTTACATAACAGCCACACTTTGAAGTCATAAGAATTTATTAGAGATTTTTCATGTCTTGAGTTAACAACTCGTTAAAGATGCAGAAAGTCGCGGAAACCAAAATCGAAAAACGATCTGGAGTCATAACCCTTCTTAAGGAAGGCAAATCGCAGCGGGAAGTTGCTTCATAGTTGAAGGTATCAAGGTGAACAACACAATTTTTTTTTTTTTTTTTATAATTTACGCGCGCCTATGGGGTTGATACCCTTTTACTGTTGCAAGGGCGCGGGCGGAAAGATAGAAGGAGGAGAAAGGAAAATTGTTTTTGTAGTGGTTTGAAACTCAGGTGTGTTTGGTTTCTATGTTTGCTCTCCAGGGGTGGGAGTCCGAATAGGACGGAGAGTTTTTCTTCACTCGAAGTGATTCGAGATATAATTCTCAGTATTTTTTTCATTGCTTGAAACTCTTATAACAGCCAAATCTACGTGTCAGTCACACGCAGAATTTTTTTGTCTGAGTTCCAATTATACAATGAAAAACTGATTTCGCCATGGGCAGGATTCGAACCTGGACCCTCCGAGTGAGAAGCGTTTGCTACTACCACTACACCACGGCCACCCAATACAATTTGTAGGCATGAGGAAGCCTTTAGAGGGCGAAGCAAGGCGTGCACGGGTTCAGCTAGTTTTTAAAAATAAACATAAGAACGATAGGAAAAAAAATTATATAAAACAACAACGGTTTGAGATATACATGTAATTGGTTCTGGATTTATTTTAAAGCTACTTTCATGCTATTATGTGCGGAATAGCACACCATTCAAATGGCCGCCTTGGCTTCGCTGGCAGTGCTTAAAGTGGTCGGTCCAATTTTCGATGACTCGGTCCAATATATGCAGCGTTATTCGGCAAGAGCGTGTCGAATGTTGGCCTCGAGCTCGTCCAAAGTGGTTGACGTGTTAGCGTAGACTAAGGACTTGACGTAGTCCCAGAGAAGATAATCGAGCGGTGTTAAATCGCATAATGGCGGCCACTTGATTAACGCTCGCCGTAAGGTCACCCAGTCGTCAAATTTCTCCACTGCAAAGCGGCAATTTGAATGATGTGCTATTCCGCACATAATAGCATAATGCCGCGAACCAAAATAAAGCCGGAATCAATTTTATATTTTACACCGTAGTTGTTTTAATGCTACTGAGGGGGTTAGAACCGTCGTCTGATCCGGAGGAGCTCCTTGCACTGCTGAAAGAGAAAGAGTGCGAAGGGCTCAAATTCGCGGGGGTCAAGCTGTTTTTCACGGCTAGAGCCAAAAGGGAGAAGCGGCAACTGCCGATTTTCCTGGTTCAGCTTAGTCCCACCAGCAATTTGGATGGTCTAGGGAGTATTAAAGTCCCAGACTACCAGGTTGTACACTGGGAAAATTAAAGAGGAGCGAACACATTTTACAATGTGTTCGCTGACAAAGGTTCGGGCACGCCGCGTCGATCTTCGAAATGCAGCCTCGATGCGTGAAGTGCGGAAAGAACCACAAGTCCGAGGAATGCGCTCTGGGTTACGACGGAGCATGTGAAAAAAGCTAACTCTCTTGTGCTTTATGTAGGAACACGGGACACACCGCAAATTATCGGGGTTGCCCCAATTCCAGTACATCAAAAGAATAAATCTGGCCCGGCAGCAGAAAGTGGAAGTAAAACGTCCACACGTGCATTTGCAAACTCCAGTCCTTACTCCCCATGTTACCTACACCCAAATGGCGGCAGGTGGGGGAAATACGGTACAGCAAGTGAAGGTTTCTTCTCTGGCCCCAGCGCCCAGAGCACAGGAACCAGTACCTGACATGCTAGCTATCTTGCTCTCTATCCAGGGGCAGATGGCTCAGCTATAACGTCATTTAACTGAACAGACCGCCCGGGTGGAACAAGTATACGCGATGCTGCCTGGCCTAACGCACCTACAGCCGTAATGGGTAAATACGTGGCGGAGCAAACCCTGAAGGTCCTTGCTGTGAATGTTAATTCACTGACTAGGCTCGAAGGACGAGCCGCACTATTTAAGTTGCTTAAAGACCAGGCCTCTGATATGCTTTTGGTTACCGAAACTAAGCTTACGAAGAGACACAAAATGAGGCACAGAAGATATAAAATAGTACGGAGAAACCGACCAACTCCATTGAGGGAGGTGGCGTTGGAATTTTCGTACGAAAAGGTATACGTTTTAAGAGAGTATACAGTCGTGTAGTACGTAGGTTCCAGGTGCTGGAAGCATGCATCGTGTATATCCCCCTCCGTAGTGGAAAGCGCTTGTACATGGTGTCTGTCTATGCACCTAAGGCTACTCAATCCACTTTATTCATCTCAGAGCTCGAGACGCTTTTTCGATTCCTGAGGCTGGAATTGGAAGACAACTATTTTATTATCGGCGGGATTTCAACGCCAAACATAGTGATTAGGGAAATAATACACCAAATACTAGAGGGAACCTACTATTCAGTTGGTGGGGTCAGCACAGTGTGATGTATCGTCTCGGGCTTAAGGCAACGAATAGTCAGTCGTTTCCCAGACACGGGTCCTATTTGGATCTTCTGCTGTTCGACTCACGAATACAACTGATATGCACTAACCAACAAACTACAAACTGTCAACTGACTTTCGTGTATGACAGTCACCATTGCGGTCTCAGCACCGAAATAACTGTTCCCAACGAAATTGCGGAATTGGATGAGTTTGTCCAAAGGCATTCCTACAATTATAGTAGGGTACGTTGGACAAACTTCACCAGAATACTGACTAGAGCGCTCTCCTCGATTTCGCTCTACCCACCGTCCAACAGAAATCTGTCAAACGAGGAGATTGACAGGTATCTAATATTAATGGACAAGACAATCAAACGAACAATGGAAAAAACGATACCTCGGTACCAACACACTGACGACGAAGACTTATTCCGACATAAAAGTAGACTGCCGTAAAGACTAAAAACCTTGTACAGAAAGTTTACTGACAGACATAACCCGGAGATTATGACGCTAAATTCGTCGATCAAAAACCTCCAAGTATTAATAAAAGAAAATTACAGAGCATCTGTAAGTTTGTATTGGAACAACAAAATTCGAGCTGTAACCACCAGCAACCCGAATATGTTCCGGCAAATAAATAAAATATTTCAGAGAAAAGATCAAAACGACCTTTCGTGTCTTAAAATCGCCCGAACGACGAACAACGAACAAATACTTATAGCAGAATACATAGATCCAAATGAGGCTGTTGATGATGACAGCTACTTTGTGATCGAGGATCCGCCGCAGGAGCAGGTAGACTTTCCAGGAAGTATATAAGGCGAATGACATCATTGGCCCGAACCACGACCTAGAAAGTCGAGCACAATTTCTACCTTCGAAATGAAATTGTGAATTGGCGATTCGAGAGCTCGGGTTTCACCCAGTTCAATGACGAGAATATGGCAAATAATGTCATCACCAACGATAGGGTACTACCCCAGTTCATTTCAAAGGAAGAGCTCCAAATGATCTTCGAATCACTTAGAAGTAAGAAATCAGTGGGAACCGATGAAATACCGAACATTGTGCTTCGACATCTCCCTCTAGAAGCGGTGAACATTTATACCACCCTGTTTAATAATGCAATGAATAATTATCCAGCGCATTGGAAAACTGCGGTGGTACATCCCATCCCCAAAAGGGATAAAGACACTTCCAATCCGGCGAATCGCCGATCGATCAGTCTTCTTCCAAACATCAGTAAGGTGTTCGAGAAGGTGATCAATAGAGTCCTGACTAAGTGGGTTGAGGACAAACATATAGTTCCGGATAATCAATTCGGTTTCAAGGCGGGGCATGATATCATTCTTGCTGCGTCTAAACTGGTTTCTGATATCCAATGGAACAAAGGCAAGAACCGGTGCACTGGTGCCTGCCTGATTGACTTGGAGAAGGCCTTCGATACCGTATGGTTAGAAGGACTCTTTTTCAAGCTGGACAGGTTGGGCATTAGTAAACCTTTGCTGTATATTATTTTTGATATGCTCTCCAGTAGACAGTTCATCGTGAAGAATGGCGATGTGACTTCTGCTGGAACATTTGACATTAAAAACGGTCTGCAACAAGGTGCGGTAAATTCGCCGATCCCATTCAACATTTACACAAGTGGTCTGATAGGTTCACTTCACCATGCCATAGCGTACGCAGACGACATAATCGCGAATAGATCGGGTCCAAAGATTGAGGTCATTAATACACTTTTGCAGCGTGACTGCGACAAAATTAATTAAGAAAGAATTGGCGAAAGTTTTCTATCGTCGGATAACACTGACAGCCACTTGCTTGTCGAAATGTAGTCATCAGACTAGACCAATATCTGTATTTTAACAAACATATAGATGTTGCTATGGCCAGAGCCAGAGGTGCTTTTGCCCTTACAAAGAGGCTGTTTTATAACAGCCAACTCGATGAGAGGGTGAAGGTGATCTGCTACATTTCCCTTATCAGGCCTGTGCTTGTATTTGGATGTCCCGTGTGGTTCAACGTGAGAGCAAGTTTATTGGAAAAGATTCGTGTATTTGAGAGGGTTTGTCCTAGGACTTGTCTTCGCTTATACAGAACTCCAGAGTCTGAGTACATAAAATTCTATCCTAATGAGGTCTTATACAATAGGGAGAACCTAATAAGAGTGGACAATTTCGTCATTAAGTTAACTCGAAGGCACGTTGCAAGAGCAATGACCTCATCCAACAACCTGATCTCCGGGGCTTACTACCCCAATTATATGTATCACGAGAGAGTTCGATTTGACGGCTTTATTCCTCCAGAAGCGTTCCTCTATTTATATAGCAAAGGTCTGATCCAGGACAGATTGGCGGTGCCGCTAATATTCCACGTTGTTCGAACAGCTGCGGACAGGTGACTCAACTACGACAGAGACGTCGCACATGGCAGTGCGGAGCGTCTCCGGTTCAGTAGGTCGATAGGGAGTCGCGACATTCGGGATGTTGCTCAGCAGCACCAAAACTTTTGGTGGCGTGTTGAAGGGGAGGATGCTTTGTCGTCGAACTCCTTCAGTGATATGTAGCTTCATGTGAAGCAAAGTGGGCCAGCCTAATTTTTTTTTTAGCCATGGCCGGCTTACATAGTTTTAGGTAGGTTTAAGTTAGTTTTAAGAAAAAAAAAATATATAAAAACCAAAAAAAAAATTAAAAAAAAATTATATATATATACATGTATTTATATATTATGTATATACATATTATGTATATACATATTATGTATATATATATTTATTTATGTATTTCTGTATTTGTGTTAGATGTAAGTAGGTTAAGTAGATTAAGATTTATTTTTAGGTAGTTTGTGGGATTTAGTTTTAAGTTTTATACAAAATTAAAAAATGTTTATGATTAAAATTTATTTTCTTAGTTTTAGTATTAATCAATGTTAAAAAAGAAATAAAAGTAGACTGTCAGATTCGTCGAAAGACATAGTTTAAGTGTTAGGTTTAACTTAGAGTTCCCGCATGGGGCCAGTAAGTTAGACTAAGATTATTTGTAAGTACGTAATTTAAGCTAATTTTTAACGTTTTTTGTTTAGCATATAAGAGTAACTTAAGTTAAAAAGTAAAAATGCATAAAAACTGAACTGAACTGTTGTTGTTTTATTTAATTTTTTTTTCTATTAGAAAAAATGTTATGTTTTAAAATTTGAACAAAAGTTAACATTTTAAGGCAAAGTGTGGTAGCTTAAACTAGGTAAATTTTTGTGAATAGGAAACTTTTCTGAGAGTCAAGGTATATAACGGTGATGTGATCAATTCCTCAACGTTTCAACCAGGATGAGTCAAATAACCTCATTAGACATCTCAAAGTATCAAATTAGCGGACTCCTAAAAAAAACGGGTCTTCCTGAATATTTCCCAGATGATTGGCGCCTATTTTTCTTTTATACAATGGGCTCAATACCAATTGCTCAGTCCACGAAGATGAAAGAAGAATATAGTATCATAGCTTTGGTCTTGGAGAAGATAAAGTATCGTGAGGAACAGTGGGTGATTTGTGTGGACTTATAGCTAATTGGTAAACTTTTTCCTTGGGCAGTAAAAAGGTCAAACCATTTATCCTTGTTTTCTATGCCTCCAACACACCACTGGGTTAGAAAAGAGTAGGCTAAAGAGAGAAAACATGGACATTGGTGAAAAGACTGTCATTAACGACCCCTTATTTGGACTAGGTAAAATCATCTTTCATCCACTGCATATCAACCTAGGCCTAATAAGGCAGTTTATAAAGGCCCTTGATAACAACGGATTATGATTTGCAATAAAGAGAAAAAAATGTATCAGTACGGAAAAAATTAAGGCTGGAATATTTGAAGCGTGTTTGTTGCAGTTGTCGACAATTTTCTGGGCAAAGGCAAATCTGTAAACTATGTTGAACTAACAAACGAGATGCTTAACGGTTTCAAATCCCTTGGATGCATTAAGGTGTTCTATTTACACAAGCACTTAGACCGTTTTTCTCAAGATTTTAGAGACACCAGTGAGGAAAAATGGGAAAGATTTCAGCAGGATATTAAAACTATGGAGGACCGCTTCTAACGACTGTCCCATAATATATTCAAGAATGTCACAGAAAAGAAATTTCCACAGTTTTCAATGACCAATGGATTTAATCGATTACGGCTCCTCTATTTTTATATGCAATAATAATATTTATATAACATAATAATAATATGTATATAATATAATAATATTTCTTTAATATTATAATAATATTTCTTTATAATGTAATATACAAATTTCCGTATTTAGCTTTTTTATTTGATCCATGAATTTAACTTAAAATAGTGTAACGTATATCTCACTAAAGTTTGCAAATAAAGTAAAGTGAAAGCGTAAAATAACTATGGACAATGGATTTTTTGTAAATATCAATTCAATGTACAATATTCATCACATGAAAATACGCGTAAAACAAAAAGAAATAATGAAGATATATTGGTCTTAAGATATTATTAAATGTAATATACTGAAAAAAAATTTTAGCCTCTATCTAAGTCTAGATATTCTGGACAAATCTCTTAACGTTACTCATTAATCTTCCGCTTTTTATCTTATCTTATCTTAACTTATCACTTTGTAATTTTATTAAACGGGTTATTTTTATTGAAAATCAAAGATCTGATAAATTTAATATAATAGTAGCATTATTCGCATAATAATTGTAATAAAACAGCAGCATGTTTAAAATCTTTATATTCATCGGATTTTCTTTATTATTCTGTAAGTTGCAAAATTAGTGCCCGATTTTTACAAACGAGCTGTAACACTTTTCCTGCAAAGTCAATTTATTTTTTTATTACACTCTATGCACTGCAATTGGCGATGCTGTCTCTTTATCAATTTTGTCCTTACAATACCTTACTGCTGGTTCCCAACAAAACAACACAAACCATAAAAACTCAATTACACTCATATCTTGCATTCGAAAATGTACCTATTGTAAGGCCGCGCACATTTGACACTTGAGGCGATGAAAAGATAGGTGTGGGGCCAGTAAGTTAGCATAAGATTATTATGTAATTGTAAGCTAGCATTTAAGCATTTTTTGTTAGAATGTAAGAGTTAGTGTTAAGAAAATAAAATGCAATGCGATGAAAAGATAAAAGGGTTTCCTGCGCGTTGGACTGGTCGTCGAGATATAACTAGAACGCTGGTTGCAAATGCAACTTTGATATCTTCGACGACTAGTTTTGACGAACATGAAAACACAAATTGTAAGCGCGTAGATAAAAGCACAACCAAAATAATAGAAAATAACTAACAAGAGCACCTGAACTGTCAAATGTGCAAGGCCAGATTGTTAAGATGCATGCTTTCTCTCTCTAGCATCGTCCAAAACCAATATGGCACATCTAGTATCGCTAGTCATGCTAGGTCAAAAAACCTTATATTAATGGCCGACTTAAAAAGAGAGAAAGCATACACCTATAGCTCCATAAGGTTAATAGTCACAGCTCTAACTTCATAATTTATATATGGGGCATTATAAATTTTAATTGGTATAAACATAATGTACAAACACATAAGTGTCATTATATATTATATGAATATTTAAGAGTTCATTGACACATGTATATAAAAGAAAAGCATAACAGCTGTTAGACACCGAGGTTTCTTCATCTCATGAGACAAGTTTCCTCGACACTAATCGCCAGTCATTTGAATCGGAAGAATAAAATTGTAACGTCTTTATCTCTTGCGTTCAATTTTAAATCCAAAATTATATTTTATACTTCATCTAAGTATAAAACATGGTCCTTCGAACCGGATATGAACCAGCGACCTATGGTTGCTTTTTGGTTTACCCTTAAAAAAATATTGAAAAATGAAAGATGAAAAATTGGATTTACGACATGATATGTTATATGGATTTTGGAAGATTGCGAACTGCCGATTTTGACTTGAAGGATCAACCCCGCTGTGCACAACCTCGTGGTACTGATAACTATAGTATACGTTCCTTAGTGGTAGAAAACCCAACGATTACTACTGATGAGATTGCTGATTGCACATCTTTTAAAGGAAAACAATAAGCTCGACCGAATGAATATGGGAATTTCTTTTCTCGCGCGCAACGACAATGAGAATTTTTGGATCGAATGGTAACTGGCGATGAGCAGTGGGTACTATACAAATACAATAACGTACACCGAAATAACACCTGGAAGTTTAGTGCGATTGCAGAGGATTTATTTACTTTGGGGTTCTTCCACTTGGCGAAGCCCTTACGGCAGACAACTACTGTGAGCATTTTACTAGATGGATGCGACAATTCGAGAAAAACCTCCCATTCCCAGTTCTTTTATTTTTTTAAGAACAGAACAGAGAAAGAACTAGTCCATTGTACTCCTTTTAACGGAATCTGTCAATCTTTCGAAGAAAGATGAGTACGCGCTCCAGTTGTAAAGTGCCTACGTTACCAACACCCACCAAGTCAAAGCCGAGAACATGCAGCCTGATTTTTTTTGTATAAGAGGGCGCTCTCAAGGGGTTTGTGTTTATACACAGCGCGGGCGAAGGAAATTTAGTGAGGAAGAAACGAGAGGTACCGATTGTTGTAAGTTGTACATTGTTTTCAAATGTTTGCAACTTATAACGACCAGGAAATACAGAGATCGGCAGGGCATTCCATGAGCGAGTTGTACGGCTTAGAAACGAATCACGATATTTAATAGTAGGTCCGTAAATGGGCTTGAGGGTATACAGATGAGCATTCATAGCGAGACGGGTGTTACGGTTGAAAATTTGAATAGGAATGCTACTGACAATTTCACGGGGCATAGGTGGTGGCAATAGCGATAAAACAGAGTGAGACACAAGACATTACGTCGGTGTTCGAGATTGTCAATTAATTGACTGATATTAGTATCACCTATGAGTTTTATCGCACGGTTTTGAATCCTGTCTAGCAGGTGCAGATATGTTTTAGGAGCACCTGACCAGATGTGGGCATTGTGCTCCAATTTTCGTTGGCCTTATATATTTAGGCCAGATTAGAGGGTGTAAAATATGGTCTACATTGCTTGAGGAAACCTAGACATTTCGCAGCATTTTTGACGACGTCGAATATGTGGTCATCCCAACGTAAGTTGTCATTGGCACACATACCGAAAATGGAAAGTTTTCCGGTTTCGACGATATACTCGTAAGTGCCATTCATGGATAATAACTGGATATTTAAATTTCGCTTTAATGACAGCAAACAGCACTGAGTTTTGGAAGCATTAAATTCCACTCTGTTGATAGTTCCCCAATTGGTTATGACGTTAATGTCGGATTTTTATGAGCCTAATATACCCGTTCTCGTTCTACAGCCGAAGAGCAGGGGCGTGAGTCCGGGAACGAATATGAAAAGCAGAGAGTACTGTCATCAGTAATGAATATTGGATTAAAAGTAACAGACAAGAGATCATTAATGAAAATTAAAAATAGTGTCGGAGACAGAATGGAGCCCAGCATTTAGACTTTGAACGTTCCAAAAGGTAATTACTAATCCATTGAAGGAGAGAGTCATCGATCCCAAATGCACGCATGCCTCAGAAATATCAAGTAATGTACACTTTGGTTCCTTTTCGGTGCGAAATGCTATCAAGTCACCAGTGGACCTGTTGCTACGAAAAGGGTGCTGCCGGTCATTGAGAAGTTTTCATGAGCTGACGGTTTATCAGCATTTCCATGACCTTCGAAAGAAGGGATGTAAGTGTAATGGGTCTGTAGGAAGTGAGGGGAGAAGATTCGCCTTTTTTAGGGACGGGATGGGCAAATGCTATTTTCTATGTGCTCGGAAAGAGTCCTAAAGAGTAGGATTGGTGAAAAAGCTTACGCAGTGGTTTTGCCAGCGAGTAAGAACACCTCTTCAGAAGAAGGGGAGATATAGCATTTGGACCAGCTGATTTATGTGTATGTATTAAAATCCTTAAGTACTCTTGCTACTACAGGAGTACGAAAGTGGGTTCATCCCATTGAAGATTCGACGCACTCAAGTGTGGGCGAGGACAAAGCACAATCCAGGGGTGTTGATCTGGCCGCAAAGTGTGCAGCAAGCAGTTTTGCCTTGGCTAAAGAGCAGACAGCTGGAATGTCATTGTAAATAGGCGTTGGGATGGAGGATGAGGCAGAATTTCTAATGTTGTTTGACGAACGACCAAAAATTGTTACTGCCTTTGGATAGTTTTGCTTCAGAGCTTGGTCGTATTGGAATTACACACGCTTAAGAAAGACATTGCAGTCATTTCTGGCTCGTTTAAACACTTTTCTCAATTTTCCTCGGTCGGGTTGGTCTTGAAGGATTGAAAAAATATTTCTCTAACAGTGACAGCCTCTTTACAGTCGTACCATGAATTTCCTTTTGTGATCATTCTTTCATTCTTTCTTTCTCTAACTGTGTGGCCAGTATATGAGAAATTAGCTGATATAACACAGTGGTCCGATGAGCCTAGAGGGGAGTGTACTTATCAGGGTGAGAAGTTAAAAACAAGTCCAGGGTATTGGCAGTATGAACATCAATATCTGGTATTCGAGTGGACTTATTTACAAGCTGGGTTAAATTAATTTCCGCAGTGAAGATCTCAAAAGACCGCCCTTCGGGTGGTGTCTGTCCAGAATGTCGAATCAGTATGAGGATACAGGGACACAGTTCTTTCCACGGAGTCAGACAAGATAGCGCACCAAACTCGTTAAAGGTCGAATTGCTTTCCAATGTAGGAAATGTCTGTAAATAAAGCAGTAGTGGATAATTTTTTTACGGAGATGGAATTTTAACCACATGAAGTTGAATTCCGGATTGGAACATGGATCATATTGTGATGGAGTTTGATAAGTTACATCACTACGTACGTAAATGCCGAGACCGCGGTGAGAGAAGAATAATGGCACTAGTTCGTAGCCAGGTCCGCCTGTGTGCAAACATTTTAAGAACACTTATCCCTTGAGCGCGCGCAAATTATATATAAAAAAAAGGTTGGTTTAGATCAGAATGATCTGAGAGGTGTGGGCGGTGATCTACCTGTGTTTCACTAAATGTCAAAACAGCTGGTCTGTACTTACAGACGTGGACGTACGTAGAAAAGTGATTACTTTTTAGCCCGCATATAGGTTACGTCTACCTGAATTCCTTAGTCATAATCACAAACAAACACAGAAAACACATACGAGCGTAAGTCGAACATTCGCAGAGGTAGTGCTCCCTGGTACCATTATGGCTTACATAGTAAGCATTGTAGGATATTGTATCACTTATGCCTAGCACATTTAAGTGTTTAGCAAAAGCGTAGTACCGCGCAACGATGCCAGTAGCAAGCTTGCTGTCTTTCTTATTAAGTAGCAGCAGGAAGGCCGCTGTCGACCTTTGTCGTTTAGTCTGCCGGCAACCAGAGGCATGCCATTTGTAGTTGTATTCATATGAAACCCAACAGCCAATGGAAACCCTAACCGAGGAGGCAGGTTCACCTAATGCAGGTTCGGGTAGTGAAAAACCCTCCACTGAGCCATGATTTTCATGTTTATTGGCGATTTCATTTCCCGTGATCAAATTGTGTCCTGGAACCCAGAGAAGACTCAGGGAATTTAGCCTTCCGAGTGCGTTCAGTGAAGTTTTGCATTCTCGAACGAGCTTAGATGAAACAGTAGCATGTTTAATGGCTTTCGACTCAGTGTAGGTGCTATCAGATTATCTGATAGCAGCCTGGTTGATTTTACCCTTTCCAGCCTAAAGGTTTCAATGACATTTAATAAATCAAATACTATTATAATATCATAAAAAAGAGTAGGAAAATCTGGATATTTTAATCCAGGTTATGCAATAAGATAGAGCAGCCATGAAGACTGTTGAGCAGCTGCTTTATAGTTAAAGACGAGGTGAACAGTGTAGTTAGCCCCTGCATACTTCGAAAAGGTATCACATTCTAACGAACTAACTAGATATACTCGTACTTGTCTTTGAATACTTGCCCAGCGATCGATGTATGAGTAAGTTGAGGCGAAGTAATAGGAGTTAAAGTCATGAAATGATCACCAAACTACGAAAACAGTTTTCTTCTGCCATATGAAAAGTAAAGAATTATAATTAATTATTTGGTTGATTAATAACAAATAATGCTTGAGGGCGGATTGTATACCTAAATCATTTCGCCATATGAAATTACATATATTGTGTTTTTGAAAAATCTAGGAATTGACTTAACCATGCATAGAGTTACCACACTTATGTGCATAGGTATTTTTTAACAGATTAAGTCTTTCTCTCTTTTTCTCGAGGGCTTTCGCCTCGATTCGGTAGTTAAGGTAGTTGCAACTGTGCAGAAGTGCAGTGCAAAATAATCTTTAGTCATGGTACACACTTTAAACTTACATAATTGGCAAAATTGATACATTTGAAGTAATGAAAATCCACAAATGTGAATGACGTGCTACTATGTACGAGTAGATCAAAACTCGATTGAGCTGTACTTCTTCGAAAACTTCGATTATCAGATCATGATGACAGACTTAAGAGCCCTAGGTTTTTGAGTGTGCCTACTATGAGGTCTATTTTGCAACCACTTTAATTACGGAACAATTTTAAACTAGTTGAACTTCTGCTTAGGGAAAAGTAGATCGAATAATTCCCTGGCCAACACACATTGATCCGTCCATATTTTTAGCTAGTTAGAAAGCATATTTTGGAAGCTCCTTTAAGATACTGGAGTAATACTTACGTCAAATGCACACGCGATCACCCCGGAATCTTCTGACATTTCATTAGTTAGTGCGTTAGGAATTGAAATCCGAACATCTCTGCTGACAGGTGTCGTACCCATTTTTGAGTTGATTATTCAGCTTGTGAACAGTAGATTAATCAGTTCACCTGATGATCTATCTGTATCCAGAAATGACTATGCATTTGCGTTTGCCGCTTTTTAATATGTCTAAAAATTGTATATTGCTCATCGTGAAGGAAATACCCGATGGTAAATACTAGAGTATGCACAACCGTTTTTAGTAATTTACCTTTGCAGTAAGCATATTTAGTCGTAGGTAGAACTTGCCTATTAATATTTTCGTTAACATGGATATCGATCAGTTGTTTTAGAGTTTTAGAAAAAAAATTATAGACTATTGGATCTGATATCTTTAGGAGTTGAGAATATTATTCAGTTCTAAGTGTGAAAACCACTTTACATTTTATCTATTACAGAAAAATGTTGGTCAGATTCATCTCAAAGTTAACCTCTTGTAATACAAATAGATTTGTATGGTTTCAATATCTTTTCCGTTCAAAGTATTTTGTCTCTAGTTATCAGACCTGGGAAGTTGATTAATTTCTCCTTTTAGGTAGACATTGCCTATGACTTCGAAACTATGTGAGTGATTCTGCGCTTGATATCATCGAAAACTTTCTTCGTTACTTGGGAGTTTTTTTTTTATATCGTTAAAAGCCATTTAGATAAGTCTATTGTAATTTTTGTATATTCCTTTTATCAGCATCCGTTACATCAGTCCCGAGTAGATGCAACTTGTTGTGAGCTTAGGTCGGACACTCATACAATTACATTGCGGCGTTGTTATCACTTTCACAGAAACCAGGATTTTATTTCACAAGACAGCAGGAAAGTCTTTGACATTTCAAAGAAGTCAGAATACATTTGTTTGGTCTGGTGCCATCCTGGAAAGCCATGAAAAACTGCATTTATGCTCGCTTGGGACGGAGTTGACAAGGAAACCCTAATCGAGAACGCAGTCAGTTCTGCCCAAGGCGCGAATCCTGTGAAACCCACCTCTGACCTTTGCCTTGTAAGTTCATTGGCGATCTCATTTTCCGTGATCCATTTCGACCTGGACTCCAAATAAGTCTCAATAAAATCAACTTTCCGACTTCGTCCAGACCAGCATTGCATTCTCGAATTAGCTTGGAAGTGGTAAGAAGCTTCAATAAACTATTAAGCGTAGCTTCATTAGTTTTGATGCATCGGAAGATCTATTTTTCCGCAAGAGTATCTAGGATAGTCGCTTAGCTTTCTTAAATTTTTTTAAAATCACTTCGAGGTATTTTCTGTACGAAATTTATTAGGTCACATCTCTTACGATCTTAGCTGACTGCTACTTTTCCATCTGTCTTGGCTGTGAGGTCCACAATCGAAGTGTGTTCTACCTTTTAATCGAATCAGAAGATAGGAAAAAAAACGTTTTATCTAAAGCCAAGGTAAGGTCATCAACTTTACTGTTAAGCACATTGGAGTGCAGAGATGACTAGTTATTCAATAGTTTATCAGTATCTAAGTCCATCTGTTTTGTGACGATTTCTGAAGGAAGCTGGGGAAGAAGGAAATCACCCAAATTATAAAACACCGCAGTATTTATCCACTATACAACATGGTTTAAATCAATTACTTGCTTTATTTTTTTAAGTAAACAGTGTATAATGTATGTACTATGGATGCGAAGAATATATTAGTACACTCAAGCACAATCTAGCAACAATAACCTGGCAACAAGTCCTAGGAGCTGTTATTCTGCTTCTGTGAGCAGACAGGCCTTTTTACTATCATTTGCCTTTTAGAAACGCAAATGACATTCACCACTACCAAAGCCATCATTGTCCTTAATGCATATAACCCTTTTTAGCTACTATGGAAAGCCTCCACAGTTCCTGTCCACTATACCCCGTTTAGATCCAACAGACCAAAGTAAAACCAAAACAAAGCAAAAAAAATTAATTTCTTCTGATTTTGTATTTACTTAGATAGCACATAGAGGGCGAGGTACGAAGGAGACACAGCAAAGCATTCTTTGAATGCTATTCCTTTTGTTCCTTTGTTTTTCTATATTTTCCTCTTTTTGGCGTAAATAAAAGATTTAATTTTCTCCTTCTTCTAGTTGAGAAGGTAATTCTCTAAACAACTAGAAAAGTGACTACCTCTCCCCAGGCTTGACGATACTTCTCTCATTGCTGTGCATCCTTCTGTTCGGTGGAGCTAATTAGTTAATAAAGGGCTCCGCTTTAGTTGTTGCGGGCAATTTCACTACTATCGGTGTGTGCTCGGACAATTTGAACAGGACGAAAAATGCACAACGACTGTCATAAAGAAGAGAAAGACTTCATAAAATTTGGCAGATGAATAATGTGTAGGGTTTTATCTTTCCTCGAATTTTTAAATAGTGTTGTCTGTTAATTGAAATTGTAATTGTAAAGTTTAAGTTATTTAGAGATATACAATACAAGCCGACAAACTTATTTTCATTAGTTAAAGCATCTTCCGTAGGTCATGTTTAGAAATGGAGTTAAGTTTTTTTTTTTATAAACAATTTCTCCTTACAGATTTTTGTATCTAAGAGTATGTATCCATTTCTGTCAAAAAAGTACCAATTCAAAAAGAACAGCCCAGATAACGTCCCCACGATACACAGTAAAATGCTTTTTGCATAAAAGTGCTTATTTATGTTCGAAGTATGGAATGCTGTGGGCTTCTGAACAAAGTTCATTTGTTTTACTCGTTTCATCCCGGAAGAAGGGAAAGTGTTTTGTTTTTAATTAGGAATTCCTTGAATTGTTTCATTCTGCAGGGCTATGAGTATTTGTTTGATATGTTATAACATGTTTCTAATAGAGAAAAGCAAAAGTTGTTTACTAGAATATTCCACAAACATTCATTACTGCAAAGTGTGGATTATTGTAGGCAAATTGAGTCAAAAATTCCTCTTTCATTAGGTCTGTACAAATAAAATAGACTACATACCATTGGCCTGAAAAGATAGATTGGTATGATATTTGAATACATTTGTTTTTGCTTTTAGGTTTTGCATGCACAGCTTTTATCAGTTTTAGTTTGCTATTTTGCTTTTTGATAGGGAAGATCTTGCATTCACCTCGAATAATGAAAATGAAAAATTTGTGATATCTTCACGTTTCAAGGTGTCTATAGTGTTTTTGGACTGGTTAAAAAAAATGTCTGTGTGTGGGTGTGTGTAGCTCCAAATGTGTCAATTTTTTGGCCTACGATAACTCGCGAACCAATGCTGCTGTCGATTTGTATCTTTGTTAGATGAGGTGTCTTCATTCATGGTCATTAGATTTCGACCAAAATCGACCAGTGAATTTTTAAGTTTTTAAAAAAATCCATATGCAATCAATTTTTTCTTAAAAATAGAGGACTTTTTCAAAAATTTCGTAGTGCAAGTCGAAATCTGTTGACAAAACATACGAAATTTAACGAAAATGTGGAAAAAATCTGGCCTGAATTATCTGAGTTATTGAACGAATAGCAAACTTTTTAGAACCTAAAATGCAGTACTAAATACGATTTCGTAATTACACTGATTTGATGGGTGATAGATTTAGTGCTACAAAAATAAGAAATTGCTTGAAACGTTTTCAAAACTACGTTTTTCTTTTTTTTTTTAAAAAAGGGAACAATATGTCTGTTTTTCTCAAAAATTTGTCAGTGAGAAATTTATTTTACTTCATTGGTTAAAACTGCTTGGAAGCGTTTTGGAAGCTTATCCATTCAGTTGCAAAAGAAGCTCGCGATTTGGAGTCAAGATCACAATAGGTGGTGATCTGATGGCGCAATACATATCAGGAATATGTGGTGGCTGGATGGTTCTTGGAACAGGCACCAAGATGAATTGCTTGAACAAGAGACCGGCAAAACACTTGCTAAACGGAGTACCTGAAGCGCCAGTTTGTGCAATGTAAAAAAGACTCGCTTCGTCTCTATTGTGCAACCTCCTAAGCATCTACGGCAGCCAAAATGCAGCACATCTCATCCCTGTAATCCGAAAATTCGGAAGTGCGGAAGTTCATTCAAAAAACAAAAAAGAAATAACAAAATAATCCAAAAGAAATTAGAAGCCATATTTAAATGAATTAAGTTACCAGAAAATAAAAATTAATAATTGAATTCATATCTTTTCATTCGTATATTTTTTCTTGTGAACCGTGATCATATCCTGTGCTAAAGAAAAATAAAATAAAATAAATACCAAGAAAAAAGTGTAAATCAACCAACTGATCCTGACGTCAACAGTCAACACCAGTGGATTGCAAAGGTAAAAGAGTGATTTTATTATCCATTACATACATATGTTAGCACAATATACAGTATACGAGTACTTCACGGTAATAGATTTTTCTTAAATATTTTGTTCTTAAATAAATTTATCTGTGAATTTTTGTTCTTTTTTGCTTTAATAAAATAACTATGAACTATTTAAGTTCGAATAAGAACTTCTTCAAATAAAAGTGATTTCAATTTGCCGGAACGACAAATTAAGGAGCCCTACAAATTTCCGAGATATAGAGGTTCAAAAATATATCTTAATATAAATATCATGTGTGATTCACTATCAGTATCGTTTTCTTTAGATACCGACTGGTTTTCATCCTTTGGTTAATCAGTCTACTCATTTTAGTTCTAGCTTTGACAGTTTTAAACACAATGGTATATGATTTTAAAGTAACTGATCAGAGTTTTATGGGTATTCAACTCCTTTACAATTAGAATACGACAATCCAAATTTAAGGAATTCAAAAAAAAAACTGATTTATGGAATATGGGAATGAAATTTATAATGCATCGAATCCATCTATTCCTTTTAATGTATTTTTCAATAAGTTACAATCACATATACCAAATTGTAGCAAAAGTATATTACGAAAAAATAATAAATTGAAATGACTTCAGCAATGCATGTCTGTTCCATTACTAAAAAACATGATAAATAAAAAGAAGCTTTGTCTACACTTTAAATAACAAGCGCTATGAAATTTCAACTCGGAAAGATAATTAATAAATTAGCTAATAACGTAGATACTAAAAAGTAAGGGCTGCTTACGAGTACAAACAAAAATAAATAAAATAGGTGTGTTACTATTAACAATAATAATTTGTATTTCTCTGACTCTATATAAGTTGCTAATTTATTTAATACATTTTCTGACATTGGTGTCGGTCAGAGCTATGATTTTTTTACACTGCAATGCGACAATACTGTAAGACAAATGAATTTAACTGGACGTTTTATCTTTGATCAGTTTACAACAGTTGAAAGTCAAAAAATTATAACAAAGCATCTAATTCCTCGCCACTTGGCAACATCTTAAGTTTTTCCTTGAAGCAATTTTATTTTCATATTTCTGTTGTTTGATGCTACATTTTCAATTTTTGTGCTCGGTATTTTTTTTTTTTTTTAAAGGTATTAAGACTAGAGTATTATCCTTTTTAGATAGAACTCAATTTTTAGTGACTTGCAGTTTGGCCTTATAACCGAGAAATCCACCGAAAGTCCGTTGCTAAAACTAACTGGTGAGATTTACGCCTGTATAAATCCTTCACAGAGGTATTTTGGGCCCGATTTTGTTTCTCATATATGAAAACTTGTTATTTTGCCTGGATTGGCATGATTTTATATCATTAGTTTCAAATACCTAGGTGTCATAACATATCGAAGGCTCAATTGTAAAAACCGCACTTTCTAGGATCTAAATAGGATTGTAGTAGGATTCAACTCTATCATCTTAGTCTCTTTCTATAGGTACCTATTTTAAAGTAAGTTTTTTTTTTTTTTTTTTTTTTTAATCTGCGCGCGCTCAAGGGTATTAAGTACCCTTAAATTTTTGCACACAGCGCAGGCGAAGGAAACTTAAGGAGAAAGGAAAGAAATGTACCGATGAACGTTGGCTTTAATTGTTTGAAGGTTTGAAATGTCGATAGAACAAGGACACCTGCAGGTGCAGCGAGGTTTTAGGAGCACCTCACCAGATGTGAGCAGGGTACTCCAATTTTGGGCAGATAAATTCCTTATATATAGGCCAGATTAGAGGGATGAAGTATTTCTTAAATCGCTGGAGGAAACCTAAACAATTGACATGGTTTGCAACGACATCGAATATGTGCTGTTTCCAACATACATAGGTGGTCACATAACGAGAATGAAAAGTTTTTCTGTTTCGACGATGCATGTGCCATTCATGGATAATGGCTGAGAATTTAAATTCCGAATTTGTTTTGTAAACCTTAAATTCCAATTGGTTATGCTATTAATATCGGAATTTAATGAGCTTAACATACACTGCCGTTGCAGCTCTACAGCCGATGAGCTCCCTGCAAAATATATTGGATTAGAAGTAGCGGACAAGAGATCATTGATGAAGATTAAAAAGAGTGTAAGAGACAGAACGGAAGGCCCTGGAAAATACCAGCATTTATTTTATGAATATCAGATTTGAAACCATTCAAAATAACTTAAATTGAACGATCAGATCCATTGAAGAAGAGATCCCAAATACACGCAATTTCGACAAAAGGGCCTGATGCCAAACTCTGTCAAGTGCCTTATAAATATCAAGTGCAACTATCATGCTTTTGCCAGATTGATGTACGCTTTGGCTCCACTTTTCGGTGAGACATGCCATCAAACCACCAGTTTTCGTAGTTCGAGATATTTCATGAGATGATGGTTTATCGGCGTTTCCAAGTCCTTTGAAAGATGGGACGTGAGTGCAATTGGTTTGTAAGGGGAGAGAGAAGAAGATTCGGATTGTTAGGGACGGGTTCGACACATGCTGTTTTCCATCTGCTCGGAAATTGCCCTAAAGAGTAGGATGAATGAAAAAGCTTACGCAGTTGTTTTGTCAGCATTGTGGTAGACGATGAGGCAGAATTTATAATATTTTGATAGTATTTTTTGCCTCGGTTTTTAGTCGCATTAAAATTGTACATACTTAAGAAAGATGTTGCCATCGTTCCTTGCTCGTTTAAACTTTTTGACATGGATATGTCTTTGCGCTGGGGATCAACATTTTTTTCTGTGCATTGTATTTACATTACCGTCTTTTTTACATTGCATATCGTTCAGTCTAACTGGCTCTTAATGATGGATTCCTAACGTATTGGAAGATTTGCTATGCCGGTCAGCTCATCACTTCTGTTCAAGTGCCGAATACACTGGGTAATTACATCAGAAACCTCTTTTAGAGAGGCAAAATGCAGCCCATGTATTGGCCTTTACTTGGTAACAAGTGGTTGGTTACAGTGTCAAGAAGTTTTTAACATAGATATGTCTTTGCGCTGGGGCTCAACTTTTTTTCTGTGCATCGTTTTTGCGTTACCGTCTTTTTTTTATTGCATATCGTTCAGGGGCTAGTGCTTATTTGCTATCGTTTCTCAGTTTCATGTAGGAGTTAGTTCGTAACTTCGTTTCAGTACTCGTGTTCTTTGTGTTGGCAAAATGCCTCCGAAATCTAATGCCGAATAAATTCAGGTATCTCGTTAGCGTAAGCGAGACCAATTACGCAACTGCGAAGAATCAAGACCAGAAAATGCTGCTGATTGTAAACGTGAATAAAGTAAACAACAGGCAGATGCGAAACGGGAGGCCAACAAAAAGCAAATGCGAGATGAAAGACTTAAAGTAAAGCTGGAAATGGAGGAGCAGAAGTGTGAATCCAAAGAATTACAAGTCGATGATGCTGTTGATCGTAAACGTGGATCGCGTACACTACGGGCAGATGCAAGGCACGGAACCATGTAGGCTCGGTCTTGTAGGGCCGAAAAGAAACATTTCACTTTAGTCTAGGAAATATAACGACAAGTTAAGATTCCTCAAGAAGCTTTTATGTCCGCTCCGATTGGCTTTCTTGTATTGCCATGCGGTTATTTTAGGAATCTTTTCATTAACTGTGTGGTCGGTGTTTGAAAAATTAGCTGATATGTCACAGTGGTATGACGAGCTAAGAAAGAATAGCACATCGACCTTGTACTTATCAGGGTGAGAAATTGAAAACAAGTCCAGGTTATTGGCGGTATGACTATTAACGCCTTGTATTCGATTGGGCTCATTTACAAGGGAAGATCTCAAACACAGCGTCGTTGGTGTGGTGTCTATCCACAATGTCGAAGCCACCCAGAATTGTGTACTCGTATATTAACGACGATTTCAGTATGAGGATACAGGGATACAATTCTTTTAATGGAGTCAGACAGCGCATCAAACTCGCTAAAGGTCGAATTGCTGACCAGTTTGGGGCTTCTGTAAATAAAGCAATAGTGGATAATTTGTTTACGGAGATGGAATTTTAACCACATTGAGTTCCGGATTGAAATAGTTTGAGAAGCTATATCACTATGTGAGAGAATAGAGAAGAAGAAGCGAAGAATAATGACATTAGTTCGTAGCCAGTTAGCTTTAGATTGGAATGACCTGAGAGGAGTGGGCGAGGATCTACCTGTGTTTCGCTAAATGCCGAAACAGCTGGCCTGTATTTACAGACATAAAATGTCTATTTTCCATCATTTATTTGCAAATAGAAAATTAACTTGCTCCAATTTCATAAAGAAAAATTTTATTTTATATGCTTGTTTTTCCAGATCTATAATCTTTTTTCCTATATAACTATTGCTTCGTGTGATAAGTACACTCGCGTCTTGACATTTCGTCAATAGAGTGTACCTATTTAGCTATTTTAACGCACTCAGGAGTGTATAATATTATTGTATTATTCAAAAGTGTATTGTTCTAACTTTTATTCTGAAATGCTGTGAATGCTCAGCGGATTCATTCTTTGAAGGTTAAGAAACCCTAAGTTTATATTGAAACACCCAATTTGGAAAATTTGGTTGGTTGTTTTTTCCAATCGACAATAAACTGAGCATTTGAGTATAAAAACTACTTCATAGTTTCCTTTTTCGATATTTCGGCAGCATTTGACAAGATATGGCAGGTAGATAGATCTCTTCAAAGGGTCTCGAAATGAGATATACATATGTAGTAATTGTAGTTACTACCAGTCTGCAAAGAAGCATAGGTAAAATAACTAACTGGTTTTAAATTTTTATTTTTAATTAAAGACATCTCAATTGACAAAAAAACGACATCAACACAACCAGGTTACTCAATAAGAGTAGTCTACACACTTATGACAAAATAAATAAAAAATAAAATATGTTCATAGTTATCTTTAATGGCACCAAAATACTTTTCAGCTTTGGAGTAACGAACGGTGATACTTTTGAGAGGTTTGACTAAAATCCCACATTTAGTGCAGCATCCGTTATTTACTACAAAGCTGTTTTGCACGTATGAGGCAAGGTGCTTGGCGCTTCGTTTACTGTTCACAAAGAGTTCGGTACGTAGGCTTCAGAGTTGCTAGTACTCGTATCTGGTTCGTAACTTTTTGCAACTGCTTATATATATCGATACTAGTTCATTTAATCGTCTCATAGGTCACCACAACCGATTGCGGACACCAACTAGGACGGGTGGTGCCACTGAAATCAATTGCAGTGGATGGTGGGGAGCTTTTAAGATCTATCTTCAAGTTTATTTCGAGATATGAGACTGGGAGTATCTGCTACCAACTCAGTATATGTAGGTGCCTTCTGACTTGCTTCTTTCAACCTTTTCGGCATCTTAATTGGATGCGCTCATTAAAATTAAAAATTAGTCAAACTGATCTCTTTAGGAGTTGCCTGGCTTCCTTTCTTAAGTCGCTCTACCGTTCAAGTTTTGAATAGCTTGGCTTGTTTTCTGTTTTGTTTTGGGCCTAGGCAAAGCTATCCCGTTCCACCATTCCGAGTTTGTTTTTCTTTTCGAAAGTTGAGACTTATATATACATATGTATCTATGATACCTATGAATGGTGTGAAATGGAAGTCAATGGGTTAAGTTCAAGTTAAGTTAAGCTGTAGTCATTTTGTAACAGAGATTGCTGAGAGCAAACATTGCTGGTAAGCAAGCAAATGATAGTATGAAGTCGAAGATATCATTGATTCACAAATTGCGCTTGCTATTGCCACATAAAGACCTGAGCCTTTGCAACGCGTTGTGGGATAAGATACGAGTACACTTTAGGTAGAGTAAATTAATTCGACGAGCTTCGCAGTTTGTGACCGCAGCAAATAACATACATCCAAGTTATAGAATTTTGGTATAATAAAACAATTTCCCGGCCGGTCGAAATAATTTCCAATACGCTGGTGTTAAATTCCGCAAGCTTTTAATACACAGATTCGTTTTTCTCTATATGTTTGTGAAATGAACGAATACGAAGGATGAATAGTAGCAAGCTTAATAAGAAGGGACCTAACAAGATTCAAATGTCCTGTAAATACATGTGTAGAATGTGATACCATGTCCTTTAAAAACGCTTCCACATACCAGACCGGTGCAGTGATAAAACTTGAGAAAAATTGAGTCGCAGTAAATAGCTCGAAAAAAGGAAAAATAGGGGCTGTGGTGCAAGGCAAACACGGCAGTTATAACCGATTCTACATGTGCATACATATACATACACTTCCAGAGTGATTGTAATTTTATTTAACCTAGCACTGAAATCCTTTAAAGTCTTACTTTACCGTCTTTAGACAAAGATGCTCGTACTACGCATCATTCCTTATGTTAAAAAAATTTAGATTCTGTGCTTTTCTCTATATTATTACCATGAATCGCTTTAAATTAAATAAGAAATAAATTAATTTTTGACCTTCTTCTTTAATTCAAACCAGCTTGATATACTCAAACGCCTCATTGAATTACGAATTAGTTTCTATTCAGTTTGTGAGAAGGTCACTTCTGGCTATATTTTCTTGTATCACTTTTTCTTTCTATTTCCTTTTTTTTTGTAAAGTTAAAACTCTGCGGTTGTTTCAGAACAGCGGCAAATTAATTCATGCTGTGGTTGGTTTTTTAGTACCCATCCAACATTCGAGCAAATAATTGGAAAAGAAAATCGGCCTTTGCTTTTGAAAGCGAACAAAAGAAAAAAGGTTTTTGCAGGGTTCTTTATTTGTTCATAAGTTGCAAGGGGAAAACCGAAAAACTTAAAGTTTTCTGAAATATTCGTATCTTTAAAAAAGTTACCAACAGATTACTATCAAATAAAGTTAAAAGTAAAAAAAGGATTTAGCCTTCTATATTACAGAAATGCATCGAAAAACAAAGTGTTATTTATGTAGGTTTGACTTTTAATTTATATAAAAAACATACATACGTACGTACGAGTATCCTTAGGTTCAACTTGAATATTTAACCTTCTTCAAGAGGAATTCGTAGAGTTTTGAGTATTCATGCTTAAGATAAATTGGCAAAACAACAAGGAAAATTAATGAGACTAATAAAAATGGATGGAGTATTCATATATCAAACTGATGCTGGGCAAGTTAATTTACGGGGATATTTGAATAATTGACGCATAATACAACTTCAATATTTAAGATAAGTAGATATTATTAAAGTCTACTACAACAATTTTCTTAAGACATTGGGTGATCCATCTTGCGTCGTTCCAATTCTTTTGTGATATTTCACTTGCTGGCTCTCATTACTATTACGTTTGAAGGGAGAGAGAATCTCAGCTTCCTCTTTGATAACGTTGCGACAATATATTTATTTATTTAACAAAAATAGCTTACAAAAATAAATTTATAAAAATATTTAACAGGTAAGACATCAGGACAACAGGACCATAGATGTCGTATAGAAATCGTAAAGTGTTTAAGATTTAATTAGCGAATCAAATTATTAATCTTAACGATGTTTCAATTTGATCTTTGGCATGCGTATGTTTGCATTAAGCACATCGTGGATCCAAAATTACATAAGCACCTTCCCTTGATTCGTATTGGATTGCCATATTTTAGTGTACAAACGTTCAGCACGAGCTGAACACTCGGAACTGCTCTTACTCGTTTGGGTGCATTTCTACTTTGGGGTCACGATCTAACCAAGCCACTAGTTAGGTGGGTTATCAGTTTGTAATATACGTCTCAGTATCCCCATTAAATATTGGATGCCACCAATGGAGCGAAATAACCACTAAGCCCAAACATCTTCCTCTAACCAATTATCAGAAAAATTTAACACGTACTCTGGTTAACAACTATCTTGGCTACTTTGAACGAAATATTATCTATGCGATATTTTCTATGCTTACGGAATGTGGAGAAGGAATTACAGCGTCTTCCATAAGGGGGCTCGAAATTCAAATTTATATAAAACAAATTGTGGTATCATTAGTTTTTTTTTCCATTTTATTCGAATTCGATTACATTATGTATGAAAATAATATAATATCGCGCGTCTTCACTGGGACGCTTGTATCCGAGAGGTCCAATTTTCGGTGAGTTGACCACATAAATCGGGTTCGATATCATTGAAAGCATTAGTTATGTTGACTTTTAAGGCATCAACTGTCTGAGGCTTATTCGATAGACTTGTCGTTTAACATAGCCCCACAATAAAAAAGTCTAACGCCGTTAAACCACATGATCTCGTTGGCCAGTAAACATCGCCGAAACGCTAAATAATCATACAGTCGAATTTGTCGTGCAGTTGCACGCGCTGTATAGCACGTAGTGTAGTCTCATTGGAGCCCCATATAACCTAGGCTATAAAATTGGTTATCATCCAATATATTGGTACAGGTCGTACCTCTCGTTTTGGAAAAAGTACGGGACAATGACCTCGCCTGCCCAAAATCCATACCGAACAGTGACTTTTTCTGGATGCATTTGCATCTAATGGGTCTCATAGTTATTAGCTACATTCTTAATATGACAATTTTGCTTGTTAACATAGCTATTCACCGAAAAATGGGCATTGTCGCTGAAGATGATTTTCCGTCCGAAAACGGGGTCCAGAACTCCAGAACTATACCGGCTAAGCGATACGAATCTGATTGAAGTTAATATTAGGTCTCAAATTTATAGTCATTAGATCTTAATAAAGTTGAAATGCTGAAACTAGAAATGTTGGTTCAGGTTAAAATGTTGGTATTATTTCCTTTTTATGTAAAATTAGCCACACATGTACACAGCCACTTACAAACACTTGCAAAGGCAGCTGGTTTCCAAAGAGGTAAATCCATTATTATGATGTATTTAACCGATATGCAAAAATACATAGATGCGTTTATATTTTTGACACCTTAAGTTGAAGGAAGCCAGATTAGATTGAATTATGATTTGAATTGTATGAACGTAAAGACATAAAAAGGTGTCAGAAACTTTTCTTGTAAATGACAACAGAATATTGCTGATATCGGAACTTAAATCGCAGATAAAGTTTAAAAGTTCTCGGTCCTGGAAAGAGCGAAATATGTCACATATTTATTATCGTATGTCTAATTACGACTGTCAAGTATTTTGAAGAAATTTGAGAACGTTAATGTTGTCTCGGAAACTTCTATTATGTAAAAATTAATTCAAGAAAGCAATAATTGTCTTAAATTGTTAAAACACGCTATAACACTGTCAGTCCCAATAGAATGAATCAATCCGAATACTCGTACATGTGTACACATATATGGTGTGGGAATATCGAAGTGGCGGAAGCAAGTCCGCATTTCCGTGTTTTGACAAATTGAATATTTTAAAACAGAAGAACACTCTGATATAGACAATTTTGATTTCAGCTTATTGTAATTATCCAACATCTATTTAATCTGTAATATATACAGAATAGTTGTGAAGGTGATATCAGACCGGTGTTTTGTGAAACATTCACAAATATCAGTTATTTTATAATAAATGGAAAAAATTATGAAAAAAGAAAAAGTACAATAGAACCTCGATTATCCGGCATTCGACTAACCGGCACCTCAATTTTGCTACGTGTAAAACTGAAGATGCATAGAGAAGTACATACATATCCAAATAAATTATTGTAGGTATGTTTTGAATAAAACCGCATTATTGGTATGTAATTTCTTCTCAAATGTATGTTTAAAAACCTGTCTCAACTGACTGTTGAACATAAAATAAATGACAAAATGGAAGAATTTGTTCTAACTCGATTAACCGGCGGTTTGCTTATCAGGCGCAGCCGCGGTCCGCTGCCCGCCAGATAGCACTGGGCAACAATGAAAAATACTCGGACATACTGAATAGTGTTTCTTATAGTACTCGACCTGTAGATAACGAAACAAATTATATTTTGCACAGGTCACGTACAGCAACCTAACGGCACACACTTTTACATCTTTATCGAACGAGGTCAGTTCTAATAGAATCGCACATCGTTTAAATATTAGAAGTGCATTAAAGTGATAAAATGCCACGATCTTGTGTTAATTGTCTAGATTTATTCTGCTATATTTGTGGAGAATTTACACCAAGTTTCCGAAAAAAGAAAATAACACCATTTATTGAAAAGTGTTACTTTTCTTATTTTAAATTTAAAATAAACCATCAGGATAAACTCTGGGCACCACACATTTGCTGCCTTAGGTGTCACCGACAGCTAACTGCCTATGATATGGAGAGAGCCCCAGAGTCACACAGATTGTTACTTTTGTTGCACCAATGTGAAGGGATTTTCTCGAAGATCAAAGCATTCTATAAAATATGCAGATGTCTCTTCTGTAACAAGACCAGCACCTCATACAGAAATTCTGCCAGTTCCAAAGCCACCTTCCGGACGCCTTTCGGACACAGAAATAAGTCGTCATATTGTTTAGAAGAAATCATGGATGATCCCGAATTTGAGCTCCCTACATCTTCTGATGCACCACATCTCATCAGTCAGATTGAGCTTAATGACCTCGTCAGAGACTTGGATTTGTCAAAACAAAAGTCTGAAATATTGAGCTCAAGGTTAAAGCAGTGGACTCTGCTCATGCCTGAGGTAAAATTTACAGAGTACCGTACGCGGCAAAGTGAATTTGTTCCTTATTTTTCGAAAGCCGATAACTTAGTGTATTGCAATGATATTAATGGCTTATTGCTGTCACTAGGTTATGAGCACAAAACCGAAGAATGGCGGCTATTCATCGACGCATCAAAGGCTAGTTTGAAAGCTGTATTGCTTCATAATGGTAATAAGTTTCCTTCAATACCTCTAGCGCATGGTGTGCATATTGGAAAAAATTGAATATAAAAAATATAACTGGTCGATATGTTCGGATTTAAAAGTTGTTGCCCTACTTGGACTACAACTAGGTTACACCAAATTTTGTTGTTTTTTATGTGAGTGGGATATTAGAGCACGATCGGAGCACTTTGTGAGAGTAGGTTGGCCTATGAGAACAAACTTTATTTATGGAGAAAAAAATATAAGGAATCCTTCATTGATCGAACCACAGCTTGTTATTCTACCACCATTACATATCACATTGGGTCTTATAAAAAAAACTTTGTAAAGGCGATGAAGAAAGACCAACCTGGTTTCAATTCTTTGAAACAAAAGTTCCCATCACTAAGCGAAGCAAAAATTAAAGAAGGTATTTTTGTGGGTCCAGACATTAGAAATCTTATAAAAGATCCAGCTTTCATTCCTACTCTGGATTCATTAGAAAAACGGGCGTGGTGTTCATTTGTGAAAGTAGCAGAAAACTTCCTAGGTAACAATAAGACTCCAGGTTATGCAGATGATGTAAAGAAAATGCTGGATGCTTATCATAAAATGGGATACAACATGTCGCTAAACCTTCACTTTTTGCATTTTCATCTCAATTTCTTTCCTGAAAGTATGGGTGATGTAAGCGATGCGGCGAGAGGTTCCACCAAGACATTGCTGCAATAGAGCAACGGTACCAAGGAAAATGGGATGCAGATGCTTCCAAAAAAAGAACAAAATTTTACAAGAAATAACATTTTTCGGTAATATTTTTTTTTAAATTCTTAAATTCAAAAAAGCGCTATATTACAAAATCCCGATGTGACCTGGCTATTTTATATAGTTTTCCTGATTCTATAAACTCCAACAATTACGAATCACACAATTTTATCTCCGAGTAAAAAATAAATATTTTTTTTGTTGAGTGTAATCGAGGTTCTACTGTAAATCTATATTGCATTAGCTGGTAACTAAATATTAAAATCATTTAAGTTACTCGTATCTTTACTCGTACATTGGAAAGGAAAGGAAAAAATCTTAGTTTCAACAGTAATATAGTCTTCACACATGGGGTTCTAGATATTAATTTAAATTACCAACACTTCAAAGACCACAATGAAGCTTAGCAAAATGATTATACTAAATGAGTGGCCAATATATCATACATAGGACCACTAAGGTAGTAATCAGGGGACAAATGTGAATATATGAAAATAGTGCTGATCGGATTCCCCCATACTTTCATCAAGTCTATTTTTGGCAAAATTAAGACTACTCACCAGCAGCAAAACATTAGAAACATCACCCATCGACACCAACGAAAGTCTTGGGCTATGGGACAATCTACCATATGTTCGAATATGTTGCATATAAGGCATTGCTGGAAATAAAGCCGGGAACGAATAAACAAGGTAGGAGAAAGAGTATAAGTAGATAGCAATTGCAATACTCTCAAGTCCGAACAGAAAAAAACAACGGAACTAAACACGTCGGCATGGTATATACTCCCATGGTGTTGAATACTCCCCAGAAAGAACGATTCCACGTTTATAACGAGAGATAAAATTCTCATCTATCTGACTAAATAAGAATTTTATTATTTGAATTAAAACTTAATAAAGCTGGAGGTATAGATAGCCTATCGATCGAATTATTCAATCAGTAAAATCAGTATACGACAACTCATAAAAAAATGTGACAAATCCAAGATAAAGCGCAAGGATGTCCCATGTACGAGTACTGGGATGTGTGGGTATCAAAAGAAGAAAACAAAAAGCAGAGTTGCAATGAACTGAGAATCTATCGAAGTCAAAACCCATTTTAGGAAGAAGGAAGCAGTGTCATCGGATATCATGCTTAAAATATACCAGAGGCAAAGTTTTTTAAGGGGGTAGTCTCATGTCCGAGGTTAAATTTTGAAGGTTTTTGAGGATTTTTTTTTGCGGAAAATGAAATACAATCTTCTTATGATAATTATATGTTATTATTTAGCTATTGAATAATAATAAAAAATATTGAATAATTGAATAAGAAAACTATTAGGGGGCTGGACCCCCTTCCATTTGTAATCATCTGATATCAAAATTCCAAAAAGATTATTATTCAGTAGGGTTATCATTCTGTCTCGTAGAAGATTTAACAGATTTGAGTGAAAAATAACAAAAAGGCGGCCGTGAATCTTTTTTTTTTCAAAAATCTATTGTTTTTTTCGGTTTAAAATCGAGATAAAAAAAGTGGATAGAAAAATCTAATTCTGGTACCGGCCAGCACCATTCATGTGTAGAATATTGTGTTAAAATTTCAGCCCAATCGGTCTAATAATTGTTTTTTAATCATCTAGGCCGACGGATAAAAAGTAGTTCCGAGAAAAACGTGTTTAAAGTTTGGAGAAGGAAAGGAGCTGCAGGGTACGCTCTCCCCTATTCTTTGCTGTAACTTTAAAATAACTTAGAATATCGGTCTACAATTTTCATGGTATGAAGATCGATCATGAGACTATCCCTTTAAGTCTATATTTCCCGAAAATATTAATGAGATTTACATAATGAAGCGAAATCATCTGGGTGCTTGTAAGGTATTTATGAATATTGCCGGGGAATATCAACAATACGTCTGGCGAGCAATGAAGGCAAAAAGCTACCAGATTGTGGAGGAATTTAAGTCGTTAGCACAAGGCTTACTCTGAAGTAACCCAACAGGAGGATATCGATAACGCTCTCGCGTTATTTTTTTTTTTTTAATGAATACCTTATAACATAAACACGTTCTCTTTGCAGCCAAGAAGTGTGTACCTGATATAAGCAAACAAAAACCAGCAGATTAAGAGAACTAGTAATGGGTGATTTTTTAAGCGTTTAGTTTTCAATTATCGCAAATAACACAGGAAAATTGCAAAAGTGTATAAAACTTTTATTTGAGTTGATAATGCTTGATAATGCTGATCAATGCTTGGCATTTACTTTTTTAAGATTATTTCATGTAACTGTTTTAAGTGGTCCGTACGGAGAGTCCAATTTTGAAACATTTTTTCGAGCTGGTATCTCGCTAATATATTCCAAGACTGCAATCGACGTTTCTTCATAAAAAATAGTCTATCACCGTTCCAAAACGAGAGATAAATTGCTCACCCAACTCGTTTCTCAATTGGGCCATCGATTCGCGTGCTGTGTGTCATGTAGCGCCGCCTTGCTGGAACCACATGTCGACCAGGTTCAGCTTGTGCATTTTGGGCAAAAGAAGTTGTTCTCACTGTCATTTTTGAGAAATAAGTGCCAGTGACTATACCGCACCATAAACTGCACCACACAGTGCATTGGCAGCTCTTGTATTAACTAAGGTTGCTCATCGGACCAAATTTGGCATTTTTGTTCGTTAACATATCCATTCAACCAGAAATGAGCTACGTCGCTGAAGACAATTTTTCGAAAAAAAAAGCGGATTTTTTCTCCATCTTTTCTAAAGCCCACTCACCGAAAATTCGACGCTATGGTAGGTCGTTCGGCTTCAGTTCCTTCCGTAAAATCTTCCACGTAGTCGAGTAGCACAATCCAAATTGGTGCGAACGGCGACGAATGGACAAACCAAGGTCTCCATTAACACTGGCTAAAACAGCTGCAATATTTTCCTCTGTACGCACTCTGCGCATACAGGTAGGTGGCTTGATGTCCAAAAGCGTGAACTTGGTGCGAAATTTGGTTACTATGGCTTGAATTGCTTGCTCAGTAGTTCGATTATGACGTAAAATGGTCGAAGTGCACGAAAAGCATTTTTCACAGAGCGCGTATTATAATAATAAAATTCAATAATTTGTAAGCGTTGTTCGAATGTAAGGCTTTTTCTATGATGCAATGGCAATGCTAACTAAGCAAGTTTGACTTTGACATTTTACAATGTGTTCGCTGCCAAAGGTTCGGGCACGCCGCGTCGAACTGCGAAATGCAGCTTCGACGCGTGAAGGGTGGAAAGAACCACAAATCCGAGGAATTTGCTCTAGGCAAGGACGGAGCTCCAGAAAAAAGCCAACTCTCTTGTGCGTTATGTAGGAATACGGGACACACCGCATATTATCGGGGTTGTCTCAACTTCCAATACATCAAAAGAGTAAATCTGGATCGGCAGCAGAAAGTGGAAGTTTAACGTCCACTCGTGCAGGCACAAACACAAGCCGTTACTCCCCACGTTATCTACGCCGAATGGCGGCAGGTAGGGGAAGTACGGTACAACAACCAAAGGTAGCTTCTCTGGCCCCAGCGCCTAGAGCACCGGAACCTGTACCTAACATGCTGGCTATCTTGCTCTCTATTCAGGGGCAGATGGCTCAGCTTCAGCGTCAAATACCGGAACAGGCTAAGCGGGTAGATTAAATATATGCGCTGCTGCCGGGCCTAACGCACCATCAGTCGTAATGGGTACGTACATGCGGAGCAAACCCTGAAGGTCCTTGCAATGAATATTAATTCACTGATTAGGTTCGAACGAAGAGCTACCCTATTTAACTTGCTTAAAGACCAAGCCCCTGATGTGCTCTTGGTTAGCGAAACTAAGCTTACCAAAAGACACAAAATGAGGCACAAAAGATATAAAATAGTACGGAGAAACCGACCCAACTAAACTAAGGGAGGAGGCGTTGCGATCTTTGTAAGAAAAGGACTGCGTTTCAAAAGAGTTACAGCCGTGTAGTACGTAGGTTCCAGGTGCTGGAAGCATGCATCTTGTATATCCTTCTCCGTAGTGGGAAGCGGTTATACATGGTGTCTGTTTATGCGCCTAAGGCTACTCAATCCACTTTATTCATCTCAGAGCTCGAGATACTTTTTCGATTCCTAAGACTGGAATTGGAGGAGAACTACTTTATTATCGGCGGGGATTTTAACGCCAAACATAGAGATTGGGGAAATAATACACTAAATACTAGAGGGAACCTACTATTCAATTGGTGGGGTCGGCACAGTATAATGTATCGACTCGGGCTTAAGGCGACGGATAGTCCGTCGTTTCATAGACGCGGGTCCTATTTGGATCACCTGCTGTTCGACACACGAATATACCTGACATTCACAAACCAACAAACCATGAACTGTCTACGCACTTTTGTGTATGAAAGTGACCATTGCGGTCTCAGTATCGATATAACCGTTCCGAACGAAGCTGCGGAATTGGACCAGTTTGTTCAAAGGCATTTCTACAACTACAGTAGGGTGCGTTGGACGCACTTCTCCAGAAGAATGACGAGAGCACTCTCCTCGAATTCGCTCTACCCACCGTTCAATAGAAATCTGTCAAACGAGGAGATTGACAGGTATCTAAAACTAATGGACGAGATAATTAAACGAACAATAGACAAAACGATACCTCGGTATCAACGCACTGACGACGAAGACTTATTCCGCAACGCAACCATTGACGGATTGCACCGACATAAAAGTAGACTGCTGTCAAGACTAAAACCTTGTACAGACAGCTTACTGACATACATAACACGGAGATTACGACGCTGAAGTCGTCGATCAAAAACCTCCAAACATTAATAAAAGAAAATTACAGAAATTCTGTAAGTTTGTATTGGAACAACAAAATTCGGGCTGTAAAGACCAGCAACCCGAATATGTTCGCGCAAATAAATAAAATATTTCGGAGAAATAATCAGAACGACATACGAGTATACGAGTAGTTCCGGATAATCAATTCGGTTTCAAGGCGGGGCATGATGTTATTCATGCTGCGTCTAAACTGGTTTCTGATATCCAATGGAACAAAGGCAAGAATCAGTGCACTGGTGCCTGCCTGATTGACTTGGAAAAAGCCTTCGATACCGTATGGATAGAGGGACTCTTTTTCAAGCTGGACAGTTTGGGCATTAGTAAACCATTGCTCTATATTCCTTTTGATGTGCTCTCCAGTAGACAGTTCATCATGAAGAATGGCGATGTGACTTCTGCTGGAACATTTATCATTAAAAACGGTCTGCAACAAGGTAATTCACCGATCCTATTCAACATTTACACAAGTGATCTGATAGGTTCACTTCACCATGCCATAGCGTACGCAGACGACTTAATCGCGTACAAAACGGGTCCAAATATTGAGGTCATTAATATACTCTTGCAACGTGACTTCGATAAAATTAAACGATATTGCGATGACTGGAAATTGAAAATCAATTTTCAAAAGTCGGAAACCATTTTGTTTAGGTCGCCTTTGTCTGGAGCCTCTAGAGATACCAGAAAGAATTGGCGAAAGTTCTCGATCATGGCGCAGCACGGCAGCCACTTGCTTGGCGAAATGTAGTCAGATACCTTGGGATCTGGCTAGATCAATATCTGTATTTTAACAAACATATAGATGTTGCTCTGGCCAGAGCCAAAGGTGCTTTTGCCCTTACAAAGAAACTGTTTTATAACAGCCAACTCGATGCGAGGGTAAAGATTATCTGCTACATGGCCCTCATCCGACCCATGCTGGTATATGGGTGTCCCGTGTAGTTCAATGGGAGAGCAAGTTTAATGGAAAAGGTTCGGGTTTTTGAGAGGGCTTACCTTAGGGTTTGTCTTCACCTTTACAGAACAATAGAATCGGAGCACACTATCCCAATGAGGTTGTACCGCCTTGATCAAAAAGTAAATAAATAAGAATAAATATATAAGTAACCGTGTGGCGCTCCCATTGTTCCAATTTGAGTTCTGTTTTTTTTTGTTACGATGGTAAATCTGTTTTTGATATTTCCTCTAAATCTTAGCATCATAGTTTGAGATTTGCAAAAGCTACGTAGCCAAGAGTACATCTATCTCTGTGTGTCTTGGCGATTTTTTACTATTTTAGAAATGGATTTAAATTTGCAACAACGAACTTGTATTAAATTTTACGTAAAAAACGGATTTAGTGATGCGCGAACGTTGGAAATGTTGGAAAAGTGTTTCGGTAACGATTCTCTAAAGAAAACGGTCGTTTACCAGTGGCACGAGCGGTTCAAAAGTGGTCGTGAGTAAATCGAAGATGATGAACGCAGTGGCAGACCATCGACATCGAAAGCCGACGAAAACATTGATGGAGTAAAAGAAATGTTGGTCAATAACCGCAAAGTAACCATCAGAGATATAGCGGAGGACTTAAACATTGCTTATGGATCCGTCCAAGACATTTTGGTTAACGATTTTGGTTTCCGTCGTGTAGCAGCAAAGTTGGTGCCAAAAGACTTCAATTTCATGCAAAAAAGAGACCGTGTTGACGTCGCAAAAGAGCTGATTTGCGAGGCTGAATCCGATCCCACATTCATCAAAAGGATCATTACTGGAGACGAGACGTGGGTTTATGAGTACGACACGCAATCCAGACATCAGGCAAGTGAATGGTGTTCACCAAATGAGCCGAGACCAAAAGAACCACGTCGTTTTCAATCAAAAAAGAAGGCAATGCTCACGGTTTTTATGGATTACAACGGTGTAGTGCATCATTAATTTTTGCCAGAAGGACAGACAGTAAACAAAGAGTATTATTTGGGCGTTATGAGACGTTTGCGTGAAGCAATTCGCCGAAAGAGACCAGAATTGTGGGCAGAAAACTCGTGGATTTTGCACCATGATAACGCACCATCGTACAGTGCCATCATTATTCGTAATTTTTTGACGAAAAATGCAACAAATACCATCCAACAGCCACCGAATTCACCTGATTTGGCTCCCTGTGACTTCTTTCTGTTCTTTCTACGGTTAACGCGTTTCAGCAGCCGAGCGGAAGTAATGGAAAATTCGCAGGAAGCACTGATGGACATACCGAAAACCGAATATAAAAAATGCTTCGAGGATTGGATCAAGCGCTGGCATAAGTGTGTTGTGTAGTGTGACATGAAAGTGCTGATCAAGGATAGGTTTGCGGTGCCGTTAATTTTCCACGTAGCTCATGCAGCTGGTGAGGGGCGACTCAACTACAATACATATGTACGTCGCACACGGCAGTGTTGAACGTCTCAGGGTTAGTAGTGTTGGCAATCAGCAACACTATCACGACGGAATATGAGAGACAGGATATAAAAAGGACGCACTCGAAGAATGAGGGCAGTTGTTTTTTCGGCAGTGGCAGTTCTTGCAACAAACAAATTCTTACACTCATATTTTATCAGTTATTTTAAGTAAATGTATGTGTTACCTAAATAAACAATCTTACAAATTTGGGGACTCAACCAGAATATTGAAATAGTGTTTTTGTGTTGTTTTTTTTAATAATACGAAATGACTTGCTTGGAAGACATAAATGAGATAAAAAGGTTTCTAAAATACGACAAAAAAACATTGTGATGACTCTACACAAATATGTATTTGAAGACGAAGGCGACAGATCCAACAGAAGAAGACTCAGATTGTTTCAAGGTTTCGACTTCGATAATAACGACGAGAGGTATAAACAGAAGCAAAAGTACATGGATGAACATCTGGGTGCAGCTGACCTGATTACGATTTGCAACGCGTTAGGGATCATACGACGTAAAGGATGTGAGCCAACACATATTTGATAACTTAAGAAAGGGTTGTTTACTTAGTTCTTGCAATGACGACGACGACGATGCCAACAAAAATGCCGACGAGGATGGCGACGAGGATAATGATGACGACGATGACGATTGTAAGGACGACGATACCAACAACAACGATGACGGCGATGGTGAAAAGGAAAAAACCCACAACGGAAACAACAACGGGGACCAACTCAATCACCAGAAAAAGTGTATACAGATGGTGAAAGAAAGTAGACAAAACAGTAATAAAAACATCACTAAAAAGGAGCAAAAAGGACTGCAAGCAGCTGTTAAAAGTGATATACTGCCGATTTCCAGATTTGCGATCAACTTCAGGGACACAGAGGACTCTATAAGACCATTCGGCGGAAACGGGAAAATATCCGTGGAAATGTGGGTAAGTGAATTTGAAGAAATCGCTTCAATTATGTATTGGGATGACTTCAAAAAATTTGTGTTTGCGAAAAAATCATTAAGAGGGTTAGCAAAACTCTTTATACATAAATAGCGAAAGTGGTATAACATCATACGAAAAATGGAAATATGCCCTATTCAACGAATTTAGAAAAACAGCAAATAGCGCGCAATTGCATAAATTGCTTCGCGAAAGAAAAAAGCAAAAATATGAAAGTGTCCAAGAGTATTTCCTGCATATGAAAAATATAGCCTCTCAGGGAAATGTCGAAGAAGATGCTCTTATACAGTACGTTATTGACGGAATAACAGATTCGAATATAAATAAAGTTATTTTGTACGGTTCTAAAAATATTAGAGATTTTAAAGGCAAACTAAGATGTTACGAAACTATCCAAGAAAAAGCTAAACCAAAAAATGAAATAAGAAAGCGCGAAAAAGATTTTGCTAAAAGTGAAAAGAAATTCGAAATACAGTGTTTTAATTGTGGCGTAAAAGGGCATAAATCCATAAACTGCAGAGATAAAGAAAAGGGTGTCAAATGCTTCGAATGCAATAAGTTTGGCCACATTGCATATCAAAAAAAGTTGACAATACCAAAAGCAACATATATTGCATGTAATAATAATATATAACCGAAAAAACCTATAAATATTTGAATATGCCGAAGCTTTCACAATCCAATTTTTATCTTGTCAGATTTGGGCGGAAGAAAAATGAGAATAAAATAAAACATTTAGGCCATTTTGAACAAGAAGTCGAAATTGATTCCGAAAAATTTAATTTAATATTGCATGTCATACCATCCGACTGTTTAGATGTTGAAATAGTTATTGGAAAAGAGTTTTGTCGACTAACCGAAATAAGAATTATTCCAGAAGGTTTATATTTCCAAAAGTTAAAAAAATATGTCAATGATGAGATCCACACGATAATGAAGATAGATGCCTTATCAGAACTCGAAGAAATTGACATTGGAGAAACTGCTAGTACTTACACCAAGCAACATGTGACTAAATTGATACAAAACAAAAAAAATATCGCCCAAATAAGATCAAAACAACAAATGGCGTAATGCATTTAATATTGAAAGATGAAACTGCCATTACATGTAATCCACGAAGGCTACCAATCAAAGAAAGACATGTGGTCGACGATCAAGTAGAAGAGTGGTTAAAAGACAGTATAATCGAAGGGTCAGATTCTGAGTTCTGTAGTCCAGTCGTACTAGTAAAAAAACGAGATCAAGGCTTTGTGTCGATTACAGAAAAATTAACCGACTAATAGTAAGGGATCCTTTCCCTCTTCCTTTGATTGAAGACCAGCTCGATCATTTACAAAACGCCTAGATTTTTAGTACCTTAGATTTAAAAAATGTTTTTTTCCATGTGCCTGTTAGCAAAGCAAGTCGAAAATATACCGCTTTTCTAACACATAATGGACAGTATCAGTTTTTAAAAGTGCCTTTCGGACTTTAGAATTCTCCAGGGACTTTCCAAAGACAATTTAACTAGAAGAGGTATTGCTTCCTGAAAATAGAAATCCAGTTCTTGGGACATGTTATAGAAAATCAACAAGTGTCCCCGTCACCCGAGAAAATTCAAGCCCTAAAAAAATATCAGATACTGCAAAACATTAAACAGTTAGAAAGCTTCCTTGGTCTTGCAGGATATTTCCGAAAATTTATACCTAACTTTTCTATAATCGCAAAACCGTTAACCGACTTAAAAACAGAACGCTAAGTTTGAAATGAAGGAAGAGCAAGTCGTTTCTTTTAACACACTTAAGAAAATTCTAAGCGAGAGACGAGTTCTTAATATATTCAATCAAAATTACGAAACAGAAGTTCATACGGACGCTTCTATCGATGGATACGACGCGGTGTTACTGCAGAAATCACCAGAAGGTTGACAATTACACCCGGTATATTATATGAGCAAGGAGACCACTGAACAGGAAAGAAAATTCACGAGCTATGAACTCGAAATATTAGCTGTAATAGAAGCCTTCAAAAAGTTCAGAGTCTATCTTCTTGGTTTACATTTTAAATTAATAACCGACTGTAATGCCTTCGCTAAAACTTTGGGTAAAAAAGATCTCTGTAGCAGAGTTGCTCGTTGGATATTGTTTTTTAAGAATATGACTACGTCGTTGAGCATAGACCTGATTCACAAATGAAACACCTAGACGCTCTTAGCAGGCATGCAGTAATGATAATCAACGATGATAGTTTAATTACCAGAATACAACGACTACAAATGCAAGACGAAGACCTCATAACCATTAAAGAAATTCTTCAAGAAAAGTCATCTTACAACGAATATTTTATGAAAGGCGACGTTCTGTATAAGTTGGTAAACGACGTTGAACTGCTAGTAATACCACGAGGCATGCATATGGAAATAATAAGACGCGCACACGGAAAAGAACACTCGCTGTTAAGAAAACGATAGAGCTAATTAATAAAGAATATTTTATACCCAAACTTCATGAAAAAGTACGAAGACTCATTGCTGACTGTATACCATGCATCATAATAAACAGAAAGCAAGGCAAACAAGAAGGAGAACTACATCCAATACATAAAGAAGAAGAGCCACTCCACACATACCACGTCGATCACTTTGGTCCCTTGGAATCAACAAGCAAAATGTATCGCATATCTTTGTGGTTATCGACTCCTTCACGAAGTTCTGTTGGTTGTATCATACGAAGTCGACATCAGCCAAATAAGTAATAGCCAAATTACGGACGCAAAGCATGACATTTGGCAATCTGGTTCAAATCATCTCAGATCGAGGATCCGCTTATACTTCGGATGATTTTCGAGAATACTGTAAACTGGAGAACATCAAACATATCAAAATCACTACCGGTTTACCACTCGCAAATGGGCAGGTCGAACGCCTCAATAGCATCATCGTATCCGTGTTGTCTAAGCTGAGTATCGAAGATCCAACTAAATAGCACAAGTTTGTCGAACCCGTTCAGAAAACCATCAACTCAACTTTTAACCGAAGTACCAGTTTGACACCATTTGAGGTACTTGTCGGAATAAGAATGCGCACCAAAGAAGACCTTCACATAAAGGAGCTGATAGAGGAGGAAATAATCGCGAGTTATAGCGATAAAAGGGACGAGCTAAGAAAAAGTGCTAAGAAACAAATAATAAAGGCTCAAAACGAGAACAGGAAAAGTTATAATCTTCGACGAAAGTCAGCCACAAAATATAGGGAAGGTGATGTAGTAGCCATCAAAAGGACTCAGCTTGGAGGTGGATTGAAACTAAGGCCAAAGTACTTAGGGCCGTGTTAAATTACGAAAGTTAAGCCGAATAATACTTACGATATCACAAAAAGAGGTTACAACGAAGGTCCGAAACATACAAGTACGTGTGCTGAATTTATGAAGCCATGGCCGACCAGTCTTGACGACGACAACCTTTTGGAAGATGAGACACAGGATATAAAAAGGACGCACTCGAAGGATGAGGGCAGTTTTTTTTCCGGCTTCTCATCGTGGCAGTTCTTGCAACAAACAAATTCTTACACTCATATTTTATCAGTTATTTTAAGTAAATCTAAATATATAATTTTAACCCATAGAAAATAAAAGTGTTTTGTGTCACCTAAGTAAACAATCTTACAGTAGGGCGGCTTCAGAACGCGATAAAAAAGATGTTGTTTTGCAGCACCAAAATGTTTGGGGGTTAAGTGAAGAAGATCAGATTCCTTCCCCGTTTCCTTCAAGTCCAGGTTAGTCTAGTCAGAAGGCAAAATGGGCCATATTTTCTTTGCTACGTTTAGCAAATGGCCGACTTATATAGGTTAGGGTAGTATTGAAGGTTGGCAGCCTTGGGTTTGGGTTTGGGTTTTTACATTAACTATACAATGTAACTAAGCTAAGTAGTTTAAGGTTTAGTATAAGTTTGCATGGGTAGTTCGTTGAAGTACTTTAAATTGAATGTAAGTTTTTCATAAATACAAAAAAATATGTTAATTTACTAAGTTTCTTTTTTAAATACTTAATATTTTCTTAGTTGAACTAGATGTTAATGTATAATAATTATTTTTAAAAAGTTAAATTAGACGTCGAAAGACATAAAATAAGAACATAGTTTAGCTTAGAATGCCCGCTTGGAGGGCTAGAATGTTAAGCTAAATTTTAAGCATTTTTCCTTTAAGCATATAAGTATAGTATATTTAAGAATAATAAAATAAAATGCATTAAAAAAGAAAAAGAAAGTGGCCAAAAAACAGGTTGAGCGGTTAAGCTTGAGAGGTTTTGATGAAGCTAAAAAATGTGTGGCAATTGAATATATACTTGAAGTGAATAGGAAAAAAGTTACAGGACTTTAGACAAAAGCCTCAATTAAAGATTATAGCTAAATATACATATATTTTTTTAATGACTTTAAAAGTGATGGAGGTGTTTTCATCCTCCTCTTACTCAGAGCGGAGGACCTCCCCTGGAATGCAATTCCTTATTTTTGTCTCTCCAAAACCAATCACCCACAAAAGTTTGACCGATCATATCTGTGACTCCTCGTATTTACTAAAATGAGGATTAGAACCGTCGACTGATCCGGAGGAGCTCCTTGCACTGCTGAAAGAGAAGAAGTGCGAAGGGCTCCAATTCGTGGGGGTCAAGCCATTCACCACAGCCAGAGCCAAAAGGGAGATGCGGCAACTGCCGATTTTCCTGGTCCAGCTAAGTCCCACCAGCAATCTGGATGGTCTAAGGAGTATTAAAGTCCTAGACTACCAGGTTGTCCATTGGGAAAAATTAAAAAGGAGCGAAAACATTTTACAATGTGTTCGCTGCCAAAGGTTCGGGCACGCCGCGTCGAACTGCGAAATGCAGCCTCGATGCGTGAAGTGCGGTAAGAACCACAAGTCCGAAGAGTGCGCTCTTGGTAAGGACGGAGCGTCTGAAAAAAGCCAACTCTCTTGTGCTTTATGTAGGAACACGGGGCACACCGCAAATTATCGGGGTTGTCCCAAATTCCAGTACATCAAAAGAATAAATCTGGCCCGGCAGCAGAAAGTGGAAGTGAAACGTCCACCCGTGCATTTGCAAACTCCAGCCGTTACTCCCCATGTTACCTACGCCCAAATGGCGGCAGGTAGGGGAAATACGGTACAGCAAGCGAAGCTTGCTTCTCAGGCCCCAGCGCCCAGAGCACCTGAACCAGTACCTGACATGCTAGCTATCTTGCTCTCTATCCAGGGGCAGATGGCTCAGCTACAACGTCATTTAACTGAACAGACCGCGCGGGTGGATCAAGTATACGCTCTGCTGCCTGGCCTAACGCACCTTTTGCCGTAATGGGTACGTACGTGGCGGAGCAAACCCTGAAGGTCCTTGCTGTGAATGTGAATTCACTGATTAGGCTCGAACGACGAGCCGCACTATTTAAGTTGCTTAAAGACCAAGCCCCTGATGTGCTTTTGGTTAGCGAAACTAAGCTTACCAAAAGACACAAAATGAGGCACAGAAGATACAAGATAGTACGGAGAAACCGACCCAACTCCATTCAGGGAGGTGGCGTTGCAATTTTCGTACGAAAAGGTATATATTTTAAAGGAGTATACAGCCGTGTAGTACGCAGGTTCCAGGTGCTGGAAGCATGCATCGTGTATATCCCCCTCCGTAGTGGAAAGCGGTTGTACATGGTGTCTGTCTATGCACCTAAGGCTACTCAATCCACCTTATTTATTTCAGAGCTCGAGACACTTTTTCGATTTCTGAGGCTGGAATTGGAAGACAACTATTTTATTATCGGCGGGGATTTCAACGCCAAACATAGTGATTGGGGAAATAATGCACCAAATACTAGAGGGAACCTACTATTCAATTGGCGGGGTCAGCACAATGTGATGTATCGACTCGGGCTTAAGGCGACGGATAGTCCGTCGTTTCCCAGACACGGGTCCTATCTGGATCTTCTGCTGTTCGACTCACGAATGCAACTGACATGCACTAACCAACAAACTACAAACTGTCTACGCACTTTCGTGTATGACAGTGACCATTGCGGTCTCAGCACCGAAATAACTGTTCCCAACGAAATTGCGGAATTGGATGAGTTTGTTCAAAGGCATTCCTACAATTATAGTAGGGTGCGTTGGACACACTTCACCAGAACACTGACAAGAGCACTCTCCTCGAATTCGCTCTACCCACCGTACAACAGAAATCTGTCAAACGAGGAGATTGACATGTATCTAAGACTAATGGACGAGACAATCAAACGAACAATGGACAAAACGATACCTCGGTACCAACACACTGACGAAGAAGACTTATTCCGCAACGCAACTATTGACGCACTGCACCGACAGAAAAGTAGACTGCTGTCAAGACTAAAAACCTTGTACAGACAGTTTACTGACAGACATAACCCGGAGATCATGACACTGAAGTCGTCGATTAAAAACCTCCAAACTTTAATAAAAGAAAATTACAGAGCTTCTGTAAGTTTGTATTGGAACAATAAAATTCGGGCTGTAAACACCAGCAACCCGAATATGTTCCCGCAAATAAATAAAATATTTCGGAGAAATAATCAGAACGACCTTCCATGTCTTAAAATCGCCCGAACGACGAACAACGAACAAATACTGGTAGCAGCGGGCATAGATCCAAATGAGGCGGTTGATGATGACAACTTCTTTGTGATCGAGGATCCGCAGGAGCAGGTAGAGGCTATAGGAGCAACTTTCCAGGAAGTGTACAAGGCGAATGTTATCATTGGCCCGAACCACGATCTGGAGAATCGAGTCCTTGTGCACAATTTCTACCTTCGAAATGAAATTGTGAATTGGCGATTCGAGAGCTCGGGTTTCACCCAGTTCAGTGACGAGAATTTGGCAAATAATGTCATCACCAACGATAGGGTACTACCCCCGTTCATTTCGAAGGAAGAGCTCCAAACGATCTTCGAATCACTTAGAAGTAAGAAATCAGTGGGAACCGATGAAATACCGAACATTGTGCTTCGACATCTCCCTCTAGAAGCGGTGAACATTTATACCACCCTGTTTAATAATGCAATGAATAATGCACATTATCCAGCGCATTGGAAAACTGCGGTGGTACATCCCATCCCCAAAAGGGATAAAGACACTTCCAATCCGGCGAATCTCCGCTCGATCAGTCTTCTTCCAAACATCAGTAAGGTGAAAAGGTTATCAATAGAGTCCTGACTAAGTGGGTCGAGGACAAATATATAGTTCCGGATAATCAATTCGGTTTCAAGGCGGGGCATGATATCATTCATGCTGCGTCGAAACTGGTTTCTGATATCCAATGGAACAAAGGCAAGAAACAGTGCACTGGTGCCTGCCTGATTGACTTGGAGAAGGCCTTCGATACCGTATGGTTAGAAGGACTCTTTTTCAAGCTGGACAGGTTGGGCATTAGTAAACCACTGCTGTATATTCTTTTTGATATGCTGTCCAGTAGACAGTTCATCGTGAAGAATGGCGATGTGACTTCTGCTGGAATTTTTAACATTAAAAACGGTCTGCAACAAGGTGCGGTAAATTCGCCGATCCTATTCAACATTTACACAAGTGATCTGATAGGTTCACTTCACCATTCCATAGCGTACGCAGACGACATAATCGCGTACAGATCAGGTTCAAAGATTGAGGTCATTAATATACTTTTGCAGCGTGACTTCGACAAAATTAAGCGATATTGCGATGACTGGAAGTTGAAAATCAACTTTCAGAAGTCGGAAACCATTCTGTTTAGGACACCTTTGTCTGGGGCCTCTAGGGATACCAGAAAGAATTGGCGAAAGTTCTCGATAGTGGGGCAGCACGGGCAGCCACTTGTTTGTCGAAATGTAGTCAGATACCTTGGGATCTGGCTAGATCAATATCTGTATTTTAACAAACATATAGATGTTGCTCTGGCCAGAGCCAAAGGTGCTTTTGCCCTTACAAAGAGACTGTTTTATAACAGCCAACTCGATGCGAGGGTGAAGGTGATCTGCTACATGGCCCTTATCAGGCCCATGCTTGTATTTGGATGTCCCGTGTGGTTCAACGTGAGAGCAAGTTTATTGGAAAAGATTCGGGTGTTTGAGAGGGCTTGTCTTAGGACTTGTCTTCGCTTATACAGAACACCGAGTCTCAGTACATAAAATTCTATCCTAATGAGGTCTTATACAATAGGGCGAACCTAATAAGAGTGGACAATTTCGTCATTAAGTTGACTCGAAGGCACGTTGCAAGAGCAATGGCCTCATCGAACAACCTGATCTCCGGGGCTTACTACCCCAATTATATGTATCACGAGAGAGTTCGCTTTGACGGCTTTATTCCTCCAGAAGCGTTCCTCTATTTAGATAGCAAAGGTCTGATCCAGGACAGATTAGCGGTGCCGCTAATCTTCCACGTCGCTCGAACAGCTGCGGACAGGCGACTCAACTACGACAGAGACGTCGTACATGGCAGTGCGGAGCGTCTCCGGTTCAGTAGTTCGGTAGGGGGTCGCGACATGAGGGATGTTGCTCAGCAGCACCAAAACTTTTGGTGGCTTGTTGAAGGGGAGGATGCTTCGTCGTCGAACTCCTTCAGTGATATGTAGCTTCATGTGAAGCAAAGTGGGCCAGCCTAATTTTTTTTTTAGCCATGGCCGGCTTACATAGTTTTAGTTAGGTTTAAGTTAGATTTTAAGAAAAAAAAAATATATAAAAACAAAAAAAAAATAAATAAAAATATAAAATGAAAAAAAAAAAATATATATATATATATACATATATTTATATATGACGTATATATATATTATGTATATATATATATATGCATGTAGATGTAAGTAGGTTAAGTAGATTAAGATTTAGTTTTAAGTTTTATAATAAAATTAAAATAGTCCATGTACTAAGTTTTTGAACATGTTTTCTTAGTTTAAGCTATAGTTAAGTCACTAAGTTATAAAACCCGTCATAAACGTCGAAAGACATAATTTAGGTGTTAGGTTTAACTTAGAGTGCCCGCATGGGGCCAGTAAGTTAGTATAAGATAGTTTTAAGTTATTTAAGCTAATTTTTAAGCGTTTTTTTTTGTCTAGCATGTAAGAGTAAATTAAGTAATATAATAAAAATGCATATAAACTCGTATTTACTAAATGATAATTAGTACTGCGTTGATGGTTTTAAAATTGTTGCTATTTCTTGAATAACTCAGACAATTCTGGCCCGATTTTTTTCAATTTCGTTAAATGCGTGCTATATTAAAAGATTTCGATTAGTACTGCAAAAATTTCGAAATAAGCCTCTATTTTATAGAAAGAATTTATTGCATTTTGTGTGTCTTTTTTTAATAATTTAAAAAGTCATGAGCGGATTTTGCTCAAAATCTAACGGCTGCAATTCTGCATGAAGGCATTTATTTTGACCAGAATTCGAATCGATAGCTCTCTTCGTTCACAAGTTATCGTTGGCCAAAAAAATAGACACATGCGGATACACACAGCCATCTCCTTAAAAATGATCTAAAAACATTATAAACACCTTAAAACGTATAGATATAACAACATTTTCATTTTAGAATTTCGAGTGAGTGCAAGAACATCCCTATCATGTTAAAAAAGTTGAACTTTGTATTCTCAAGCCTATAACTTTCTAGCTATGACCATCTTGTTATATTAGATAGAACTTTAAGTAAACCAATTGTCTGATCTAATCTGTGACACTCTGTATATGTGTCTGTACCTGTATATGGATTTACGACTATGCATGCACGTATTCGACGCATTAGTGACGGAAGATTTTTCAGTGGTTTGTTTAAGATTTGGCAACACTTTTTTCAGCGAAGGTTAATTTGGCAGTTTATTTCGAACCTCGTTGTTCATTTCACGACACTTAACGTGCACTATGTCCATTTAACAGTCGACATAATCGCCGATCTGAACAAGCAATTCCCATAACAGTGGAATGGCTTAGCATCACAGTACTCTAATTAATACTACTCATTCGCAAAGACGTCATACGCTGCCCACCAAAGAAACTGTTACTGCTGTGCAGCGTAGTAGAAAGATTGTAAACCAATTATGAGCTTACAAGATCTAGCTCGTGCAAGGATTGAAGACATTTGACCAGCGTGTGCTTCGTACATTCGGAATAATAATTGCCTCATTTGGAGAGAAGGAAATCCACAAGACCAATAGCCAATCTAATAGCCACCAGCACTATCAATTTATTCAACGAAAAATTCGATTAGGCTCCAAGTTCCTGTGATTTAACACCTTTTGATTATTTTCTACAGCTATATGTTAAGTCGCTAGTCGATGTCACTAAATCGGAGACGATGGAGGATTTAGCAACCAACATTGTCCATATACGGTCCCAGCTCCCTGAAGTAGTGGTCGAAGATTAGACATCCACAATTCCATATATTGAAGCCTGCCGCGACGTCTTGATATATGATTTCGGGAAGCACTAATTACATAAAATTTTATTTCCAATTATCCCATTGCTATGGTCTTTACAATTTTTATGTGTTTTATAGTTATACGAAAGATAGTCCCAAAATTCACGCCCAAAATTCACGCAAGATTTCAATTTTGCGTCATTTGTGCGGTAAAGTTTTGCCAACGAAAAAAAAAAAGACAGCGTAACTGCTGTCAGTTCGGTAAATGGAGCGCTACTTGTAAGAGCGTTTAATAAAAACTGAGCAAAACTTTAAAAATAATGAGGGTAGGTACGGTTCTCAATTCTCTTACAAAATATGGTCGCTCATTTTTATCTTAATGGCTTTGTTAATCTACAAAATTGTTGAATTTGGCATTCAGAAAATTACGAGTGATTATTGAGAAACAAATGCATCTACAACGTGTCACTGTGTTTTGTTGTGGAGTTTTGGCTATGGACGTCATCGTCCCGTTTCCCTTTTTTGTGATCAGATGTGACTGTTCAGATGATGCGATTTAACGCCGTAGGATTTTTTTAATCTAAGTCTATGCTAAGAAGCCCATGACCACTCACGCCTTGAAGGAGCAAATTAAGCGCTCTATCAACGAAATGCAGCCACTTTTATGCAAAACTGTCATGGAAAATTTTGATCAAAGAGTGCGTATGTGCCAGCAAAGACGTGGAGGCCATTTACACGATATGCTATTCCATTCATATCCCTTCATGAATCAATAAAAAAATTTGCAATTCTTGATTAATAACCTGTGTTTTCTCTAAAAATTACATCTTGCCTGAAATTTGAGACACACTTTGTATGTACAATTAAAAACATCACACTTTATAAGTTAGATACATACATAAATAAATTTACTAACGATGTCAATTATTCGTTAGTTTAATACGTAAGAACATATATTTATTTATTGTTTGCTAATTTATTTTTGTTATCCCCATTTTTGCAATGTTAATCGTCCAAGCAAATGCGGTCAGATTGTGAAATGCCGCACTTGTATTTTAAACTTTAACTACACAGTCAACAACTCTGGGTTTATTTATTTATATTTAATAGCTTTATGACAGTCTGTGTATAGAAACGAGTACATCCGCAGAATAATTAACGCCTTGGAAACAATGAAGCCATTACTATTGTAGAACTGCAGATTATTTTCACATGACCAGCAATTCAGTGATATTTATTTTCAAGTGGAATCCCTCGTGTGTGAGTAATGCACGTGTATGAGTAATGTTTTGCCAGCAGTGTTAGTTTGCAAAAATGTAAGCTTTTCAAGTTATCCCAGTATAAATTGTAGTATTTTTTACTTAAAAAAATCAACGTACTTTTTTCGATTTATGTATTACCTAATGTGTCCACAGGGTTTACATGTGTTAGTGTATCTTTACACGAGAAAGCGAACTGGTAGCCAAAGAGTAGAAGTTTTACTAGTACATCAATCTTACTTACGAGTTAGGCTGCTATTGTAGTTGGCCTGCTAGTAAAACAAACTAACCTACCCAACCTAGAGTTTACACACGCGAGTTCCTGAAATTACCAGCAGGCCAACCAGCAGATACACTAACATATGTAAACCCTACTTGTTAAACTCGCATATGTAAACCCTAGGTTAGGTGAGCAGAAACACATGACAAATGCACATCCTTTCTACCACAGTCTTTACACCAGATGTACGTAACTCTAAAGTGTCACACACATTGAAAAGAAACTCTTTGTAGGAATTTCTCGAATACATTTTATTTGCCGCCAGGTGAACCTTTTTTAATTAAAATGCAGTACCTACATCTGACAATAAATTACGTTTTCTTTCTTTTTGCCCCCTATCTATTTAGATCAGGAAAACCTGCAGCAGGAAGGAAAATCTAAAAAAAAAAGCAAAGCAATTCTGAGTGGATGTTATGAATCGAAGGTGGTGTCCCTACTTAAATTTTTGAAAAAGAAATAAAATTGTTGATATGGAAAAGTTTGCAAAATCAATTCGTTTCCCCTATTCCATGGAGGGAAATTGAGCTCACGTTTTTGAAAAGACGTTGTCACATATGTACTAACCTTTCTTAAATTAGGTTAGTCATAGAGAAAAGTCCTGACACAGATGTTGCAAAGACCCTTTTATCTTAACAAAAACAGAGCTAGTATTTACATAAAGGCCACAAGGGTTAATAGAATAAAGTGAACCTCAAAATTAAGGAAAAACTGCAAATTTTAAACAAATAACATGATCTGCTTAGTTTTCGTTGCAGCCGTCGTTCCCAATTATCACATGCAAGTAAATGAACAAATGCAAGCTGACATTGACAGATACACGTACTTTCTATAGCAAATGGACCTGGATATGGATATTTAACAAATCGTTTTCACAAGTTTTTTTTTAACCAGATAGAGGTTTGGTGACTGTGTGCTATGTGAATAAGATAGGTACCGTGCGGCTAGTGCTGTAACTACGAATTCACATTATCTGTACTTATTTTATCTCCTAGTGGTGGCTATCGTGTGCTAGTCCTGTCCAACCAGTAAGTAGAAAAGGCAACACTGTTATGTCCAATGAGGACTGCGTCTAGTGAATTTGCGTGATCGAATGAACTGTGGCGGCCACAGTCAGAATGATGTTTTCCATATCTGAGTTACCTGAACCTCTTTGGAGCTGCGGTCAACAAGTAATTTTCAAATATCCGAGCCGGTTCACTGACTCAAGAATATCAGGCCCATTTTTTCTCAATTTTCTTCTTTAAAATAACTTAACACTCAAGGGTTAATACTCTTAAATTCTCTTTACTCTCTTATACTTTTGAAATGCCGGTACACGTGTTACGCTTTTCGGGAAATTAAAGAAAGGGTGAGAGAAAGATGTTTGGGCTCAGTTGTCAATTCGCTCCATGGGTGGCATCAACGTTTAATCAAGAGACTTGTTATTGTATTTCAGGCAACCAATTATCTCACGAGGTTTTATTTGCCTGAAAAAAATAATGTCTTTCAGGCGCGGCTGGTATTGAACCCCGAACCGTCCGATTGGGAAGCCAATAAACTAACACTGGAGCCACGGCCACCCACAATGGGACTCAAAAAGTGATTGGCCCTCCGCTTTGGAGTTGTGCGTCTCGAAACAGGCCATGCGGAGCTGACTTACTAGACCCTATGGATTGGATATCAGGGCTATTCAGGAAGTATGGTTGGATGGCCGGAAAAAGGTGGTTGGGAAACTATGACATATACCACAGCGACTGCTACAAATAATAGGAGCAGCGTTTATTCGGGTGCGAATTTAATCATAAAAGAATTTATGATGTTGCGGTCGGTGCAAAATACACTTTCAGAATTATAAATTATTATTATTATTTTATTATTATTATTATTATTATCTTTATTTCATTCAAAAAAACTTAAAGCTATACAAAAGATAAATCAATAGTTCTTCAAAAGGATTTTTGTTTTTTGAAAGAATACAGCTTTTAGTTTTAAAGAGAAATAGCTACATACATTCTGTTGTCAGATTCTGACAAGAGGCAAATGTGCGAATCGTATTTAACAAACAAGGATTAATTTATCGATGGTGATGCGATAAAATGATAAAATACAGAGATAAAAACAAACCGTAAAAAATAAAATAAGAGATTAAGTACAAAAAAGTTTTAAAAATTTAGAAAAAATATAATCAGTAACAAAAAGAAAAGAAAAAAAATAAGCTAAAGGAATCAGCAAGTCACCAATAATATCATAGTTTAAAGAAAAAAGCCAACGCTTAACATTTTTAAGGAAAACGGATTTAACACTCAGGCATCTTAGATTACAAGGCAGGGGCGCAGTAACAAAAAAAGCAAAAAAAAAATCGATTTTTTTATAGTGGGTACATTGACGAAATTTCTGGTGTTAACACGTAGATTTTGGTTATTATAAACCCTTGAGGAGTTATAACCGGAATTTTCAAAAAATATTTTTAAAACCTTATAACAGTACAAATATCTTAAAAGTAGAAAACCAAGACTTTTAAACAGCTCAAAACTATGAGTTCGACGAGTAACCCTACATAAAATACGGACAGCATGTTTTTGTTTGATTAACAGAGGCTCTATTTTATTGGAATGTGTACCACCCCAACAAGATATACCACACTGGAGTTTAGATTTAAGTAGACCGTTATAGACTAGCTTTAAGATAGGCAAACTGCAATAAAGACTAAGATGGTAAATATGTCTAACAGCACTGTTTAAATATTGCTTTAATGACATGGTATGTTCTATCCAACTGAGCCTATAATCCAAAGTGATACCTAAGTACTTAGAGTTGTCTACGCGTTCGATGACAAAGCAGTCGGCAGAACAATATGCATGGCAATCAAAAGTGGGTATATTATTATCGTGTATACAGGAATTAATTAAACGGAATCTGTTGCAATTGGGTGAGTGGTAGTGTAAAGGCATTTCTTCACAGATTTTATCCATTATGTTAAAAAACATGAACTTCCTTTTATTGCTTATGACTAATTTGTGAAGTTTGAACCATCTCCTCATTAAATCTAGGTCATAATTTATATCCAAAAAAATGTTGAAATAGCACTTACCGTGATAAGACAAGGCGGTGTCATCGGCAAAAGCTGTGAGTTTACCTTTGAAATGTTGAATGAAAAGCGAATTTACAAAAATTAAAAACAGAATAGGACCTAAAACAGATCCTTGTGGAACACCTATATGAGAAGAACTTTTTCACTCAAACAATTTCGAATTCTAACTCTCTGACTACGATTTTCTAAATAAGTAGTAAACCAGTCATTGATAAAACCTCTGAAACCTGCGTTATAAAGTTTATTAAGTAATATCTTATTATCAATCATGTCAAAAGCTTTAGTGATGTCAATGAAAAGGGAAGCAGGGACATCAGATTCATTTAGACTATTATATATTTCACCGCACAGTTTTAATAAGGCATCTTCAGTCGATTTGCCACTATGAAAGCCAAACTGCGAAGCACTGAAGAAATTTGTTTTATTTAGGTAAGACAGCATTCTTGATTTGACCCCCTTCTCGAAGACTTTTGAAAAGACTGATAAAAGGGAAATTGGACGGTAATTATTCAAAGACATTGTATCACCTTTTTTATGTAGTGGAATTACAACAGCTGTTTTAAGTGAATCTGGAAAAATACGCTTTTGTATACTTAGATTGAAGGTATGACATAATACATCTGAAACAAGAAGAGATATATTTTTCAAAACGTTACTTGAAATTTGATCACATGAAATTGAATTAGATGCTTTAAGAGACTGTATGTAGGTGTGTATTTCAAATGAAGAAAAACATTTAAAGAAAAAACTTTGTCTTTCGAAATGGTCATGAGTAAGAGTGCTGTCACATACACAATCAGAATCATTACTAAGAGTGGAAACCCGAATAGACTTTGTTACATTGGCAAAATAGTCATTAAACACAGTGGCAACTTCAAAAGGCTTAGATATAATCACGTTATTATTATTTGAGACTTCGATATCCACGCTAGATTTAGTTTTATTCAAAATGTCGTTGACAACCTGCCATTCTTTCTTAGAGTTACCAATATTATTAGCTAATATATTACAATAAAAAGTGTCCCTTTGGAGAGGTATTTCCATTTTTAGCTCCTTACAGATCTTATCATAATACCTTTTTAGCCTCAAGTAACTTGGGTGTTTTTTAAAACGCTTATAAAGAAGTTTTTTCTGTCTGATTTTGTTGATTAGAGCACTAGTAATCCGCTTCTTAAGGGGTTTCAATTTGCTGCTCGTTTTTATTTGTGTACTTGCGCGAAGTAAGTGCAATTGTAATTTATTAATAAACAAATCAGAGGCCATAGACGGATTTTGCTCTCTGTAGACTTCATCCCAGAACTCAAAAATTAAAGCTGTCTTGAGAACTGAAAAATCTATTTTTGTAAACTTTTTAACTTCATATTGCTTCAATCTGGCGATCCGAAGGTCAAGTTGGATGGTGGTTAGGCAGTGGTCACTTATCTTGAGGTCAAATATAACTGATCTAAATTTAGAAGGATTATTTATATGTACTCGTAATCTAATAAAAATATGGTCCAAACAAGAGGTTGTATCGTACACCCCACGAGTACGAAGTGATATCAAACTATCAAAGCCAAAGAAAGACATAATCGATAGAAAATTATCAACTTCAACTGAGCTACTGCAAAGATCGATGTTAAAATCACCCATAATTATTAGATTTTTACACACAAGATTATCAAGAAAGCCAGAGAAATCATCCAGAAAGGCATTGACTGTACAATAATTAAATCTATAAACCCCCACAAAACAGTATTGAGCTCCGGAAATCTCGCAACTTAAACTAATTAAATCGACAATATTTAGATTAAAACGATCAACGACAACGTTTGACGACAAAATCCTAACAAATATCCTAACATCGCCAGCAGGCTATAAACGTTAAATGTTAGAGAACTGGGGGTAAAAGCCAAGCAGCCATCAGACATGTTGGGTTTTACTGGACTACCCACATAAAAGCTCTGGTTTGATGAAGATCCCATGCAGGCAAATGAATGCGGCTTGTGTGCTCTGTGCGCAAGAAACGAGGTAACTAATTATAACATATCGGCTTCTTCGGTGAATAAAGAGAGGACCTGAAAATTTCTTCTCGAGGAAAGGAAGTGCACTACTCCAAGAACAATTTTCGGAAGTATCACAAATAGTTTGAGACACGCGTTGACAATATAGAAAGACCACTTCTTCAGACTATCAGATAGCAATTATGACCCCAATTCTGCTAAACTGTGCAGCCTGAGTCAACACTGCAGTCCACCCGGTCAAAACGAAACCAGAATAGCATATCTATGAGTGAGCTTAAGTACAACAAAGACGCTGTTCCAGAGGGCCCTCCTCTCGAGCTATTTAAGCCAGAAGCGGAACCTTTGGTATATATTTGAGCATAGATATGCCTAGTAAATTCAATCTCAGCATGTTTTGCCTGGTTCACAAAAAAGGAGAAGCTCAATCTTCACTAACTCTAGAGGCTCGTTTTTTTATTTGTTTTTATGCTACAAGAACACTAGTTTTACTATGTACTCAGATTTTATTGTATATAAAAATAATTGATCAATTGACAATTAAGGAAGCATTTGCAACTACGACAATATTGAATCTAACATCAGGAATATCGCTAATAGCATGGGCTTTACGACTGAAGCCTGCAGGCAACGCTTCATCCTTACTTTTCAATTTATGTATTTTAAGCTACCATCACGTGGTAAGGAAACAGTAATTTTCTTGCCCTTTGTGACTAATTGCTGCCTAATGCGCTTTCTAAAAGCTGAAATTGGCTGTAAAGCTTCATGTCCCACTCTCCCAAGCACAATGCCATTGGCGTGAGAAAGTCCACCGAAAGGATTTGCTTTCCATTTCGTACCAAGATGGTCCTTTTTGTAGTCTTTACCAGTCTTCCGCTAGTCCCTGCGATGGTTCACATGCTTTCTTGCAGCTTATAGAGAAATGGCGAAAATAAACATCGTGTTCGAGATCTTCTCTGTAAATCGGTAATTGACCAAATACTCACTTCCTTAATGACTTTAAATGGGCATATGATAGAATTTATAGAAACGAGTTACACAGCGCCATGTTTTGTTTTGGCGTCCTTACTAAGCTAGTTAGATTGTATAAAACGGATGGTAAAGAATGCTTCCTACTCTGTAAAGGTCGGAACCAATCTCACCATGACCTCTTATGTTAAAAAAAGACTTAGGGATGGTGATGCGCTGCCCTGTGACTCTTTCAACATTATTCCTCATACAATTGTACAAAATTGTGATAATGCAAATTAAAAAATAAATTGCTTACAGACCGAAGTGGAGAAGTGTGAATAAATGTGAGCCATTCCATTTGCTCTCTTTGTTAGTCGAACGTGTGGGGAAAGTCAGCGAACTTACCTCCTGCGCCCGTTCTCAACATCATATCTTATTTCACTCTTTTAACTTCAGAAGAAATCCCCTTCTACCTCGACGTCGCTTGAAGTCAACAATAAAACAAAGAGTTACAATGCAAATTGCTGTTTCTTTGCCTTCAGTAGGTAATTGAGTTATAAAAGCCTTTCAGGAAAAAAACAAGGAAACACTATACTTATAGATAAAAATCTCGTCGACCCTGTCGATAAAGACAAATAAAGGTAAGTATGTAGCACTTGGTCGTTTTAAACATAACATTCTTGGAATGGAGAGGACATAACAAGTTAAACAGTGTCATCAACCTGATCAGATAGCTGGGATTTAAAGAATGATAGGATATTAAAGACCCGACCGGAAGAGTTATCGAATCCTTCTGGAAAGTAGAGTAGTATATAGAAGAAGGCAAGTTGAAGGGGACCACAACCATATTGCAGCGCGACTCTGGATGTAGTTGGTCTTAAGTAATTGGTCATAACTGGAGAAGCTGATTGAACTCCTGCTACTCCACGGACTGTTGAGTATTTTGTAACTGCATTTAGCGTAAATTAGTTGGTTCTTCTCAATGTGGAAACTACTTTGTATTTTCTGACAGAAAAATACCATTTAAACTAAAAATATTTTTTACACATGATCATAGTTCGCACTAGTGCAAATGTTAATTCGCATCGCAATGTCGGACGCTATACGAGAAGTATATAGAAAAATGACAATGACAACGTTGTAAGAAAGAATGCGATCTAATAAGAAGTTACATCCACTTGCGAAAGTCTTCAGTTTCAAAAACTAGTAGTGGAGAGGTGGTCACAACTAACGAGGTGATCCAAAACAGAGTGTCCCGTGGAATGTTTCTAGGGCCCACAAACTTTTTTTTTTTTTTATAATTTACGCGCGCCTAAGGGGTTGATACCCTTTTACTGTTGCCAGGGCGCGGGCGGAAAGATAGAAGGAGGAGAAAGGAAAATTGTTTTTGTAGTGGTTTGAAACTCAGGTGTGTTTGGTTTCTATGTTTGCTCTCCAGGGGTGGGAGTCCGAATAGGACGGAGAGTTTTTCTTCACTCAGAGTGATTCGAGATATAATTCCCAGTATTTTTTTCATTGCTTGAAACTCTTATAACAGCCAAATCTACGTGTCAGTGTTATGCCTTCACACGCAGAACTTTTTTGTCTGAGTTCCACTTATACAATGAAAAACTGATTTTGCCATGGGCAGGATTCGAACCTGGACCCTCCGAGTGAGAAGCGTTTGCTACTACCACTACACCACGGCCACCCCTTAGACAATCAGCACGTTATCAATGCATATATGTGGGACAAGTACGATATTTAGTAGTATTTGACTCTGTACACGTTACATATTTAAATGGTTAAGAAAAGAAGAAGAAGAAGGTATATTCTAAAATAATTGCTCTATTACATTAAGGTGGGTATAATGCCTTTAGCCAGTTAATGCAATATCGGAATGTGTATTTAAGTGTATCATTGAGAATGCGTGTATGTCACATTTTTGTACTACGATAACTGGCAAAGAAAATCATACGTTTTTATGATTTGGGCTTTTATGTCACCTAACTAAATTTGCATTAAAATCTGCCGACAACTTTTCAAGTTACTCCAAAAAAAAATTACAAATTTAAAATTGTAATATTAAAAAAATAAGATATGAGTACTAATGTTTCAGTACTTATCAAAGTCACTTGACATAAGACCGACTTCACGAAAGTTTAGAAAAAAATCAGTATGTAAAGTCATCTGAGTTATTCAAGAAATAGCAAAAATTCCAATATCAGGATTGTTGTACTACAACGCCAAGCAAAACTCACAATGGTACTGCAGAATACATATTCGTTACGTATTTATAGCCTATGAAGTAGAAAATTATGATTCCATATCGCTGCTGGTGGATAAAAGCGATACAATTGACTTGTACATCGTAAACAATTTGACCAAGATATTTATGGTACTCGTATCAATATATTGAATATTATAATATAGGGTCACATCGAATACAGCTTGTTCAATTTTGTTTTTTTTCTATACTCCCTGTCATTGACCCTAAACTACAGCTGAAATGAATCGATGTACGATGTACGGCTACGCGACTTAAGAATCTTAGATTCTTTTAATTAAAAAAAAAACACAACTTCTCGGACCACGTCCCACAATCAATTGAAACTCTTTATTTCTACTTATGACTATTACAGTTGTGTTTTTCAAAATGGATTGATTATGTTACAATATTAAGAACTAAAGAGGTAGCAGATATCATGGGAAGCATAGATAAGAAAAATAACATGATCGCTTTAAGGCACGTGTTTCAGGTAACGTGGAAAACAAACGTAAGTAAAACAGCATGATCGCATTACGGCAAGTGTTTGTTATGTGGCTGTGGGATCTCGTTTCGTAACTTCTCCCCTTTAGTGCTACTTCTCGAAGGAGCTTTTGGTACGAGTATGTCCTTTGAACTAATGGTGCTCTATGTTGGGTTGATTCTAGGAGTTTGTTGCGTCTTCATTTTTGTTTTGATGTAAGCTGCTATTAGTATGATGGTTGCCAGTATAAATATGGTCCATATTGATGTGAGGTGGGTTTTAGCGTTTATAGTAAGTAGTTGGATTTTCTCGTTATTCTTTAGGTGGTCCAGGTGAAGTCTTGTTAAAGAAAGGTGTTGATTAATGACTGTTGAATTAATATGGCTGCGAGTTTGTGGGTGTAATATAATGCTATCCCAGAAGATATCTACTCTTGAGTAGTAAGGTATATTCTTAATATACATACATATACAGAACAGTGCGGTGCCATATATGTATATTATACTTATGGACACCACCACAAGTCGTTTCGGGGGTTAAATTGTGGACGTTAGTTAGAAGAATATACTTTGGTTCCGGTTCAGATATGGGGTTTGGCTCGAAACCATTAGACAGGTTGCATGTTGCAGACTGATTGTTGATGATATTTGGTACACATTTGGGGAATTTGGTTCGTCTTCCTTCTTTGGCTTTACAGAGTCATGCGCCTTCTATTCATCGCATACCATGAATAGCAAGATAGGGGTATGTACGAGTAGATACATATAGAAAAGGTTTTGTTTATTGAAAGATATATAAGGTAGAAAAGGGAATATTTCAATACTGAACACAAATTTTTTTAATTATTACAATAAGCTTGTTGTCGTAAAATTTCGTAAATTTGATCGTCGGAAAAGAGGTCAATCGATTGTTTCTGCAGAAGATCCCTTATTTCATCTAGTTCAGTTTTACTTAATATCTGTTTAGAAATATTTGTAACTGAGCAAGAGTACCGGCTTCAGCCATATTTGCTAGATGATTATAGAGCAGATCAATACTTAAATTAATTCTGTGTATATACTGGAGGTGTTCCAAGATCTCGTAGTCTAGTTTGAGTGCATTGTTTATGTTATCATTGTAAAGGTCTAGGAAAGTTTCTATTGTGGGTTGCTGTTCATTGATGTGACGAGTAATATTATCAAATCTCTCTATCATATTTTTATTAATCGCCATCTGTAAGTTAACTAGATTTTCAAAAGCATTTTGATTCAAGTTCAATTTTTTAAATTCCTCATTAATTGCTATTGCTTCATTTGTGTCCATATTTTCAGTTATTGCTTTTATGGCTGTACCTAATCCATCTACGAGTATTATGCCTCGCGTTTATTTTTGCCTGGGTAAAAGTGTTTGAAGTTTTAGTTCTGGTTGTCTAAATTTAATGTGTACTATGTTTATTGTGTCGATATTCGTTTGCTCATTTTCCAAAGCTTCTATTGATTTGTGAAATTTCTCACTACTTTATACGTAATTGTTTAAGTTTACAATACGGATGAATTTTTTATATGTTTGTATTACCTTAGACGGTCCTAATTGAAGAGGTAGTAGCCCATACTTGTCGGTTAAGTTATGTATTTCTATGTTCTGTCCTTGGGTTGTCGCTGACGTCACTAGTAATCTGAATTTTTTTTTACTTTTTATTCTGGCTTTGTGAAGTTTTTTTGGTGTCATTAGGTAGTTTTTACTATTTGTTTTTTAAATCGTGGGGTCATTTTATTTCGTCTTCACTCTTTGCGGTAAACCATTTCTCCTTCTTCAAGGTTTCCTATATTTGTTTCTTTTTTCTAAAAAATTATTTGTTTTTTTATTAAAATGTGTTTTCAATGGATTGGAAAAGTTTTTTTTGGATAGCGTTCAGTTTTTGTAAGTAGTCGTGTTGATTATGGTATGTCATAGTCATAGTCTTATCAAAATCGTATGTGAGTCCGTAGAAAAGTTCGTATGGTGTGTGGTTTGTGGTGGAATAAATCGCGTTATTGTATGTAATGATCGTTTCGTTAAGTATGTCTTCATGGTCGTTTCCTTTATACTTATCTTGGATAATTCTATAAACTTCTGTTAACGTAGAATGCACCTTTCAACAGGAGCATTACTAGTTGTTTGTTGCAATGAGGTGATGTGGAGATCAATATTAAATTTTTTGCAAACGTCATGAAAGATGTTCGATGTGAATTCTGACCCTTGGTCACTCACAATTTTTCGAGGGATACCGTGCTGGCTAATAAAATGTTTAATTTGTTTGACTATATTTAAATTATTCCGAGTTGGTAATATACTTTACTGCACCAAATTTAGAAAATTTATCAATTATAGTGAAAATGCTTTTGTGATTAATACTGTATATATATCTGTATGTACAATGTCTAAAGGTTTTATGGGTGTTTCAATTTTTTCAAAAGCTATTTTAGGGGTTGCCTATCGTATTTTTCTGTCTGACAGGTAGTACAATTATTAATTGTCTGGGTTAATTTATTCTTCATATAAGGGAAAAAGTAGTCTCGTTGTATGTAGGTAATACCTCTGAGGTTGGATTTTGTATGGTACTCGTAGTCATTTATAATTTGGTCTTGTTCGTCGTTATCCGTAATGTCAATCAAAAGCTTTTTACATCTTGCCAAGCGGAATGTTTTCCCTCTAGCAAAATATTTTGAATAAACTTGTTGTATTATCTTGAATGTTTCTTCTTCTGCCATTATTGCTGTTAGTCTGTTTGGAGGGAGATATTTTTTAAAAATGTTAATGATGCCGTTTTCGGAAAACGATTCTTTAGGAATAGTACGCCTTTGCTTATTTCTAAAATTTATTTTTATTGCATTTTGAGGTGGACTAGCCGATGTTTGGAATATTACTTGCAAATTAAGTTCATTAATTGATTTCTCGGCGATAGGGATACCATCACCTAAGTTTTGTTCGGCAGAATGTATTGTAGCAGCTGTCCTTTCGTTTAGGTTCAATTCTGTTTCATCAGGTAATTTAATGCGACTTAGCGCATCGGCGTTAGAATTTTGAACTCCTTTTTTATAGACGATTACTTATTCATACTCCCCTAACTTTAATCTCCATCGAACGAGTTTGGAGTGTGGTTCCTTCAAACTCATAAGCCATTGCAGGGGCTTGTGGTCAGTGACTATCTTGAATTTATTGCCGAAAAAGTAGGGGCGGAAGACAATAGAAAGTAATTCCTTTTCTATTGTCAAATAATTTAGTTCTGCTGTTGTTAACGTCCTGGCTTAATGGCTTATCAGAACCAATGGGTTCTAATGAAAGAACAGCATCCAACGCGACGGTACTGGCATCTGTACTTAACGCAAATGGTCTAGAAAAACCAGGGTACTGAAGAAGGAGATCGTTAGACAAAATATCTACACAGTTCAAAAGTTTTTTTATACTCTTCGTCAAGAGCAATTTCTACGCCTTTTTTAAGACATCGAGTGAGAGGTTTGGTCAACTTCGCAAAATAGTGGACGAATTTCCGATAGTAGCCTATCAGACTTAGGAAGGATTTGATTTCCTTCGTTGATTTGTTTTGTTTTGGAATTGTTTTATAGATCGGATTTTGTCGGAACGCTGTTTCCTTGCGTAAAATCTCGGACTTGTTTAGTTGGATCTTTAGATTTGCTTTTCTTAGTTTATTGAATATTTTTTAAAGACTTTCTAGATGTTCCTGCAACGATGTTAAATATACGACTATGTCGTCACAAGACACGACAGCTTTTGCCGATATAATCTCTGAGAACATTATCCATCACTCTCTGGAATGTGGAAGGTGAATTTTTAAGCCCTAACAGCATTCTAACGAACTCATAGTGGTCTGACCCCACCGTGAAGGCCGTTTTTATAATATCTTGGGTATCCATCTCAATTTACTACAAGACTAGAGTAGTAAAGTAGTGACATTTGCCTAATTAATCCAAAATCTCGCTTATATTAGCCAATGGATATTTATCACTTATTGTTTTATAGTTTAGACGGCGGTAATCAATGACTATCCTTCATTTTTGTTTGCCTGTGGAGTCCAATTTTTTGGCCTGATTAATTTTTTTGGTCTGATTATACCTTGATTAAGTATATCTGAAATTTGACCTGTTTGTGTACGTATGGGTACCTGTAGGTTTTGGTGTAAATAGGTACTTCGTCGGTAGTTTTAATTTGGTGTTTTACTGCATTTGAAAATGTTAGCTTTTGTTCTTCATTGTAGAAGATGTCGCTTTAGTTTCGGCATAATTTTAAAATAGATTTGCGTTCTTCAGTATTAAGATGTTCTGATCGAATTCCTTGAGAAATATCGTTAAAAATTGGCGTATCGTACTCGTGATTCTGGATTTCTAAATTGTTAAATTCTCTTGTTTCAAAGTTTTTAAGTGATTGTACTTTGAGAGGATGTTGTAAAAAGAGGGTTTGATCTACTGGAGTATTATTTTGGACTTATAAATGCCTTCGGTTGTGTCTAAGTTTGGTTAAATTTTCATTTTGGGAACAAAGATGTCACCGCTTTGATTATCCAGCGGTAACCTTATAATTGTACTAGAGTGTGAAGGGATTCTAAACTTCTGCGACATAAGATTTGGTTTGAATAAGAGCGGGATTTTTGAGTTTGCTGTAGCTAATGTTTTATTGAGTAAATCTATAGTGGCTTTAAGCGTATTCAACGCATCTAGGCCCGATAGTCCGTCAAAGAACTTGTAAACGAGAAATTTTAATTCACTAGGCGGTTTAAGTTCATACAAATTTGGAAGTGTTACTTTATGCTATGTTTCTGTAGGACTGTCGTCGGTGTAATTGTATTAATGTCGTCAGCGTGAACGTATTCTAGGGTGAAAATTTGCTTCACATTTGTATGGGTTCATTTGGAATAAAGTAGTATTGCTCCAATTGTGGATATTAATTTAGGTATTACTAAATTTAAGAGTTGTTATAATAGACACTACTAAACTCTGTAGGATTCTGTATGGAGGGGTTGCTTTGATCTTCCACGATCTCTGTTTCTTTTGTATTAGATGTACTTGGTTCTTCAATGTTATGAATTTCTTTAACGTATTGATTATTTTATCGGAATGAATTACTTTGTTGTCCGAAAGATATTAAAGTTTGGGCCGAAAGTGTATCCATCGGCTCTTGTTTAGGCCGTCTTGATGGGAGAGTGTTTGGGTTTTGTGTAATTGATCTTTGATAATTATTTTGTTGGGGTCTGTATTGTTTTTGGATATATGGTAGTCTCTGATAATTTATTTGTTGTTGGAGTCTAAATGACTGCTGAACAATGGGTGGTCTCAGATTTAGTTGACCAATTCCTGGATAGATTAAATTTGTATAGTGAAAGATTCTCTGAATGGGATTAGGAGGAGGCGGTCTTAATTTAATTTGAGGGTTAGGACTCATTGATGGTTTACAAAGAGGCTTATGTTCATATCTGATATAAGACATGTTCTGCTCTCTGATGCAATTAGCGAATGCTTCGGCTAATGATTGTGGTTTCATGGATCTTACTGTAGAACCCAGGGATTCTTTCAGTACGATTAAAATATATTAAGGCAAATTTCGTTATATAGTTCTCCCTTTGCTTTAATAACATTGGAGTCTCTGTTGCGTATTTGAATATGGTTCCTTATTGTGGAGAGTATTTCGATGACCTTGCTATAAAATGCTCTCTTGTTTTGCTTCCTTGTTCAAAGTTATGAAGGTATTTGATAAGCCCAGTTTCGTTACGCTTATCTGCGTAATGTAATATTAGGTTAGCTTTAATTTGGGACCACTCCAATGACGTTCATACATGTTGAGAAACTTGTTTGCAGTCCCTTCCGCCATAGGTATTATTATTTATACATAGATGTGACCAATAGGAGAATTTCTTCTACGTTTGTTATAAAATCATAGAAGAGGCGTGGATTGCCTCCATATTTGGCAAATCCTTGAAAGCATCTGGTATTCGTAAAGAATTAAAACGGTCATTTGGACCAAAGTTATTAGAAAGATTTTTGATGCACCATTGTCGCCATTTCAATATTATTATTTATATTAGATAGCTGTATTTCACTATTAATTTCAATATCACATTCGTCTGTACCGCTTTCTAGACAATTCAATTCACTTTCTCTTTGATATGATTTATTCTTTAATCTACTTTTTATTGAGTTGGGCATTGATTTCAAGGATAATAGAAATTAAAGGATTTTTCTTTTTATATATGTTTTTTTTGATTTCAAGCTATCTTAGCTATGTATATCATGAATCTAACTTACAGTAAAATGAGTGTTGCCATGTTCTCTGGCTTGGTTCTTTGTGTTAGTGATAGTGTCGTATTGCCGTTGTGTACAGGTTCTGGAACTGAAGAGTTGAAACTCAACCAAACTGAAGTTTGCTTGTCTTCATTGTATTTGTTAGCACTTATATGCTGAATTGTTCGAATTCGGAAAACGTTCACTACCAGTAAACCGCTGTTGTTTGTTTATTTACCGATACTAACATTCACGAAAACTTGGGATTTTCTTGCAATCCTACCGACTACCGACTACCGACGAATCTTAGATTCTTTTAATTAAAAAAAAAATAACTTTTTGGACCACGTCCCACAACCAACTGAAACTCTTTATTTCTACTTATGGCTATTAAAGTTATGTTCTTAAAAATGGGTTGATTATGTAACAATATTAAGAACGAAAAAGGTAACAGGTATCGTGGGAAGCAAAGATAAGCAAACGAATATGATCGCTTTACGGCATGTTTTTCAGGTAACGTGGGAAATAAACGTAAGCAAAATAGTATGATTGCGTGACGGCATGTGTTGGTTATGTGGCTGTGGGATGTGGTATCTCGTTCCGTAACTCGCGTGTAGTGTACTATGGAGTACGAGGTATTCAGCCTAAAATATTCCAAAATATACCAGTACAGAGCAGCACAGCATTCAAATCAATATTGGAACACATACCACGGTTCCATCAATAAAATAAGTTGTTCATTTTCACGCAGCTAATCACAAAAGAATTTGAACAATTTTTTAAGACTGATGGATGGAAGCATTAACTAAATGCAAACCTCCATTAAAAAATGCTATCAACAATTTTGATGTTGATTGGTTTTTTTGGAAGACAACACGTTTAAGCCAATCGTTCAGCTTCTCTTGCGAGCTTGTGAGCAAATCACAAACACCTGCATATCTGCATTCTACGCATTATGCCTTTAAACATGTGTACAAACAAGAAGGTACTCAAAAGAAACCGAACAAATTTTTTTTTAATTAATTTATTTAATTTTTAAACAAAAAGCCTTCAGCCCTCTTCAAAGTACTCTCCATTGGCACCATTCGCTTGTTTAATCTTTTATTCCACTGTTCAATCATTTTTTTAAATTAGTCTTCTGTGATGCACGACAACGCCTTTTTAAGAGTCGCAAGAGGCAAGGTCGGGAAAATAGGAGGCATCGGCCACATGAGTCATGCCATTTTTACCAATTGACCGATTACCACAATCAGGCCGCTCACTTGATGAGCTTTTTTGGTGCCAGGCGAACTTCAAATCTTCTACTGGTCTGGGTATTGGTTCGTTTCAGGTTTGCACCATGATTCACCGCATGTGATGGCCTCGAAAAAAAAGGTTGGGTCATTGCGAAATTCTTCTTTCAAACCGCAGCATGCTTCCACGCCACTTTGTTTTTGTTCAGCTTTTAGCAGTCGAGGCACGAGTTTGGCAGCCACCCTCTACATTTCCCATTCTTCACAGACGATCTCCCAGAATGATTTCGCGAATTTTTCATCGATATGGGGTGTGGAATAACGACTACAGAGTGGTTTGCATTAGTTGACATTTAACTTCCTTTGAAATGGGAAAACCACTCAAATACTTGAATTTTTTCCGATACCATCATCCTTGTAGACCGTTTTGCCACGGGATACTCCTTCCTATGTATGTTGTACGTATCGCCAGCGCACAAAATTGTTGCACTCGCTTTCCTTTACAGATTGTATTATACTTATTAACTTGATGATTGTGTCGTATGGTGGTTAAACTATTATAGAAGATGTAATAGTGAAATATTTTTCTTAGAAAAAGTCTCTCATCTCTCCCCCGTTCAGAGTTGGTAAAAAATCATAAATTCCCCTTTTTATTCACAAAATTGCAAGACGAACAGTAAGGTGAGTGTGGAGACTAAACCTTGATCCGCTTCGAACTGTTGCATCATCAATTTATTTATAATTTATTTATTAACCTCGTGATAGGGAAATTGAAATCGAAAATGAAAATTTCTTGATATCTTTATGTTCTGAAGTGTCTATAATGTTTTTAGACAGTGTTGGTATGTGTGTGTGTGTGAATATGTATGTCCGATTTGTAATTTTTTTGGCTCACATAACTCTATTGAAATCAATAGAAAATGCACCTGTACCAGCTCGAAAATCCTTTGCACATATGTATGTACAAATGTCCTGTCATTAAATGTTGATTAATAGTAGATTTTCTTGTTGAGAGATCGCAATACCAAGATTCGTGGAATCCACATACCTACACACATGAATCTACCGATTTCGCTAGTTAGTGGTCGTACTATTTTCGATTCGATTGATTTTTGTTATCCTATGATTGCCTATCGCAGTATGTACTCCACGAGTAGTATAAGCACAACCTGTTACTATTTCTATGAAATCGGAACCAATGCACCAGCTGCTGACTATATTTTCATATTTTAATAACTGCCCATTAAAAACTCTTGACCATAAAAATCTTGCAGACACATTTGTTGCACATTCAACCCTTCGAAATGCACTGCAGGTGCATTTTAGTTACAAGCATGAGATAGTAGAATATTTAATAAAAATTTATGTCATAAATGGCAAAAGCTTTTCATTTGAGTTCATTGTATCAATGCTCCTTTTCAAGCTTTTGCATTTATTTAATTTCAAAGCTAGACAGTCTATGGATTCCAAGAAGAGACAGCAATAAAATTAAAAAAAAACATTGTTTGTTTTTTTCGGAAAGTTTCTCCGGGCTATGCGCAAAGTTTTTTCATGTATAATGTTGCTCAAAGTCACTCAAAGTTGAAGCAGCACAAAAAAACAACTAATAGCTCCCATGTTTCCAGTTTAGATTTAACTTTGACTTCCTCGATTCTTTGGAGAATAACTTGTATGTGAGTATTTAATTTGCTGTGGTAATATGAATATGTACGTAAACATGAAAGTTCCCTGCAGTCGTAAGGGATAAAGGAAGACTTAGTTTTACTGTAAAAAAAAATCAAATTGCAATATTTAAATTAAAGATACATGGAAGTACGAGTGCTGTTGAAGATTTCTTGGGCTAGCACAGATTTTTGAATACATAATGTATAAACAAATTCCTACTCGTTCGATGGTATGATTTTTTAAACAATCATGTGACAATAGGATGCATACTTATTATTCTAGAATTTTTTATTATGCCAATCGACTGGACTCGCGAAAAAATGGAGGAAGACGTGGATAATATTATGCGAGTCTGTGCCTTGAGAGAGCGACAGGCCGTGGAATTCTAATTTGTCAGAATCATCATAATTGAAGGCATCTTCTTAGAAGAGAGGTATATAAGTACTAGAGCATAAAGGACTATAAGACGGAAGTATGTGGAAAAAAGATTTTCTTCCTTGTTTAAATTCGTCTTTTTTCAGCAAATCCCATAGTTTGCTATACAAATGAGGTTGCTTTCAAGAGTTGACACAATTTTTGTTTGTTACTGAAAAGAGATGATGAATATAACCCTTTACATTAGAAAGGTCAAATATGCAGTTCTTTTTGGAAGAAAGCAGATCCTATGCAGATTTTTCTAACAAAATCCAAAATACAAGCCATGCTGTATTCTTGCCTATAAGACAGTTTCCAATGATTTAATCTGCAGATTTAATCTGAGCGTTCGAAGGATAACTAGGGAGGAAAAAAATGATATGATACTCTGGTTTTGAATGTTTGCAGGTCATAATGGCTAGGAAAGGAAGAGTTTGACAGGACCTTCCCTAAGCCAGTTGTACGGCTTAGGAAAGAATCACGATGCTTCAGAGTAGGTACGTTCAAAAGTGCACTTGAAGGTAAACTGATGAGCAATAATAGGGAGTTTGATGTTATGGCTGATGTTTTGAAGGTACGGAATGATACGATTTCACTTCTGTTTAGCACAGAAACAAGGTAAGACAAGCGACATTACGTCGGAGGGTGTCAATTGAATGGGAAATATGAGCCACCTATGAGTTTTATTTCACGGTATGGAATCCTATCTAGCAAGTGCAGAAAGGTCTTAGAAGCAGTTGACCACATGTAGACATTGCACTCCAATTTATATATTGAAGCCAAATCAGATGAGGAAAAGTATTTCCTACATCGTTTGACGAAACCTAGACATCTCACAGCAAGTGCAATTTTCTTGCTTTCGCCAGATTTGTGTAAACTTGGTTTCACTTTTCGATGAGACATGCCATCAAATTATCGGTGGAGCTGTTACAGCGTACTGCCGCTCATTGACAAGTTAACGTGTCTCGCGATACTCCTGGAGGGGAGAGCACATCGACAGCGTTATTCTAAGGGTGAGATGTTAAAACACAGTATTGGCGGTATGACTATTAATGTAAGATATTCGCGTGGATTCTTTTACAAGCTGGGTTAAGTTGTTTTCCGTACCGAACCTTTAATTACGCCTTTTTTCTAGTGTTGTGTGTCCAGAATGTCTAAGCACCCAGAACTGTGTACCTATATATTGAAATCATTCATTGATCACATTGTGATAGTGTTTGGTAAACTACAAATATAACGTCACGCACGGAAACGGTTATACAAAAAAAGGAAAATGTCACTATTTCGCATCCAAGTAATTTCAGATCTGCGTGATCCGAAAGATATGGGCAAGGATCTACCTATGTTTCACTAACGCTGCACTGTTCCTGCATCTCTCTAAGGTACAATCTAGGGGTATATTAGAGTAGGGATTCATTCTAGGAACTTAGTTGTAACTATAAAGCTTTTTTTAGCTAAGATAGTGTAATGTACAATATTCGCTCACTATATCATAGTGTGTTATTGATTACCTTATTACATCGCATGTACACTACATTACAGTAGATAATGCAATGATAGGAAATATTGAACCGTTCGATCAATCAAAGAACGATTGTAATTGAGGATGAAAAAAAAATTGCCATTGCTTGTAGCATTAATTGGTGACTAGACATATAGTGTCTTGAAAAATTTAGGCATTCCTTGTGGACAAAAGTTTCGAAACATGATTTTAGAAAAATTTAAATTTAACAAAAAAGACCCGAAATCAACAGAAACCATCTATTGAAACCGTTAGCCTGCCCATTTGAGTTAGAAATTTTTTTAAAAGCATGAGGGCATGCTATGATACTGAATCCGCAGTCAACTCGGTTGCAAAGACAGCTACGTATCGTTCTATTAAAAATATTAAAAAACCTCGCTGCAATTCGAACTTCGGCAGTAGAAAATTAAAGTCGTCATCATGTTATATGTATGAGCGTCAATCCGTCGACTTGTCCTGAACAAGAGTGAACTTGTTACACATGCAATAAATAGGGGCATACTTCAAAAATCTGCAAAAGAGTCTTACAAAGGGAAAGTTAAAACAATGTGATGAAAGTTGAAGATATTACGGAATCGTCTAAGGAGTACGCAGAAAATACACTTCACTACATTAATACAATTAACGCTCAATCCTGTAAGGAAGTTCAGTTATTTCTGATGCAAGAATTGCACGTCATAGGGAGAGCTTAAGTGTTAGCAAAATAAGTTCTTTGTTTTTGAGAATTGTCATTGATGGTCGTTCTTTTGAGGTGGAAATACAATATATACAGTCATGTTAAGTCAGATATTTGAGGAAAATTTTGGTAGAACTAATTTAACCAAATTTATGGGGAAATTGAGTTTTGTGACAGAAGAGAATCTAAAAATTTTTGGAAAAAAAAGTGTGTGAGTGGGAAAAAAATTCAAAGGTTTTGGAACTGGTATTAGTAGAAAGTCAACGGTCGCTTGTAACTACATATAATAGGAAGAAAATGGATGCACTTTTTTTCCGAATTAGATACATTTTTTAAGTCAGTCACAGCAGTTGTTCTTAGTCGATATAGTCGTAGAAAATTTAAGAAGTACATATCTGTCAGTATTTTCAAAGTGATATGCTACTATTACAGTTTACAAAGCGTCAGTAGCACTGAAGGAAAGTGTATTGCCAATTTTTTGTAAGGCATAAGGTGGAATGTGAGCTTCGTCGTATTCAGGTAAATGGTATTCACAACTCAGTAAAGTTCAGCAAATAGGCCTGCAAACTAGTTTTCGTAGTCAAAAAGATATTGGATATACGTCTCTGTGCAGATTTTAAGGATTCTCTGAACAAAGTCACTAATATGGAGCATTTTCCAACGCCAAATGTGGATGATATGTTAGCATCTCTGGGGAAAAGCGAGGTATTCTGTGTTCTTGACCTTAATGGAGTATTTCAGCAGCTGGAAATAGCACCAGAATCACAAGAGCTTTTTGCAGATAATACCCATCTAGGCTTAATGTAATATAATAGATTAACATATGGCCTGAAGAGTTCACCAAGTATATTGCAAAAGAAAATAGACGACATTTTGAAGGGGACTAATTCTCTGTGCTACGTAGATGATGTTTATATCAAGGAAAGAAGATGTTCCGTTAGAATGTGAAGTCATCGTGCACCATACGAAAACAGATTCGGTTTTGTGCAAGTTGTTCAAATTAGTTAGGAAAGGGTGGCCAGATCATATTCAAGATCACATTTTGAAATCAAACTTTATTCGAAGATCTTCATTATCCATCGAAGAAGGATATATTGTATATGTGATTTGAGTCCTTATTCTAACGTCCTTATGTTCTGAAGTTCTACAGCTGTTACATCAAGAACACCCTGGAATTGTCAAAATGAAACATTGAGCTACAATAGATTAAATTGCCGGTGGCCGAAAATTGATGAGGGCATCTCATTAATGTGTACAGAATGTGTCCCTTACCAAAGAATAACGAACGACAACAACGAAGAAAAGTTATTTTTGTGTTGACCAAAACTAAAAGAATCTTGGGTTCGAATATATATCGATTTTTTCTTCATCGGAAAAACGTTTTTATTGGTCGTCGATGCTAGATCTAATTATATGATATCTACCACAGTTGATGCTGTTATTTTAAAACTAAGCCAGTTGTTTTCAACATTTAAATTACTTGATCTAACCGTTTCTGATAACGGTCAACCATTTATGTACATCGGATCGTTTCATTAGCCGTGGTGGACAATTTTTTTTAAAAAGAAATTTGTTGAGGGAAAACAGTATTCACAATATGAAGTACGAGTAGAATCTGTTATGAATTGCTATTCCTTTACAAAAATTCACCATGTCCCTCAAAAGGAAAATATCTTGCAGAGTATACAATTCTTCGCCACGAACAGTTTTACGTCAAACTCAGCCAACATTTGGACAAAATCGTAATCGTAATCAATATCGTAACTCTGAAGCCAGCAAGTCGGACATTTTATTTTATTTATTATAAGGTATGGATACGAATTTCAAAAACATGGAGAAAACCGACAGTTCTTCAAGGTATATGCGGAAATCAGTGTCTTTTGAAGTATGCAAATAACATCAGAATTGCTAATCAACATCAAATGCGTCCGTGCTTGGAAAAACAAGTTTGCAAACTCCTGAGTCAATAACTTGTAAAATGTCAACAAGTACGCTTTCTTCTCCTCCTCTATTATACGACAAAGAAAAAGATGACAATATTAAAATTAATTTGGCAGCAAAATACGGATACACCACAGCCTGTAGTTGAAAATCATAAGCATACACAAATCATGTCAAGAAGAACAACTAGAACACGATGTCCAACAAATTGGATTATCACATGAAACATTAAACTAAATTACATATAAATCTATATTAAAAACAAATAACAAATAACTAAATGAATTTGCAGTAACTATTTAAGTGGGGAGTGATGTAATGTATTTGCTAATTATATCTTAGTTTTTAGTTATTTTAGTTATTACATAACATGTACACTAAATGTTATTTGGGTTATCATGTATTCACGCCCAGAATCTAATTACTTATGCAATGATCCTGCATTCCGTAGTAAATCATATCCACAAAAGATTGTGTTCATCTTTGCCCAGTTTCTTAGTTTCCCTTAGGTTAATACATATCAGATAGGAGCTCCTTTATCGCTTTCATTTCCGTCTAGAAAACTTTGAAATGACAGGAAGATGCAAGCAAAGACTAAAATTTTGCCTGTTCTGCCGCTAAGTTAGTAAAAGAAGTTTTGTTTTCCCAGAATGACCTGGAATATATGGTGTCACGGAATTTTTTGTGTCAAACTGTAACTGATGTAGCCTATATTACTTTGAAGGAATCTGTATATATTCAGGATTTCAACGCAGCTAGTGACTTTAAGGTAATCAATTGAAACAGAATATCCAGTGCTACGGAGTGAGCACCAGACGATAACGCATATCACTTTTTATGGTAATCTCATTTTTACAAATAATATATGCACCTTCCCTGCATTAAAGAATACGTGTTAATATTCTCGCAAACAAAAAGATCTTTAAGACTTAAAGACACTTTTGGATATCATGATGATCTTTGTTCGAAATAAACGAATCTTCTTTGTCACACCAAATTACATTTAGAAATGATCCCAACAATGGTTGGTCTGCTT